>APFE031614836.1:0-10418 GCA_000404065.3 Pinus taeda | reverse complement strand
CAATAATATGTACTAGGGTTTATCAAAAGGATCTGAAAGCAATTGCTTAAAGTGCCATAAAGTGCTGATATAATGAAATTCTGTTAAAATTGACTCATTATCTCTGCATTATAGCCTCAATATTTGATGATACTATCTGCTAGCAATGTGGTCATTAAATTTACAGCAAACTTGGTGGTTTTGTCTCATTCTACAATTCGACAATATGAGTCTGATTCCTAATTTTTGGGCAACTGCTGCACCCGTGCAGGATTCCTACAGTATGATGTTGGCCGGGTTGTTGTCAACGATAGCCAGGAAGTCGTGCGAGGAGGTAAATATGCAGTCTCAATCCGAGGAGAAGTGGTCACTAAGTTTGCTTGGTACATAATTAGAAAAACCTCTTCAGTTGATATTTTTATTGAGTTTCCTTATTCTTTTGCTCTTTCTTCAAATGCTAGCTCACTTTACAAGTCTAGCAAGGTAACAAGCAATGGTCTATCGATCTGTACATTTGTGTTGATCTTGAAATGATTCCATGAGCTCAATTGTATAGGCATCCCACCGAAATAGGCTAAATAAGCTCAGGTTGTTGCGAAAGAAGAGCCCAAGTTTTATCTTATGCCCTTCAATCGAGGATAGATCCAATAAGATGTACTAGGGTTTATCAAAAGGATTTGCAAGCAATTGCTTAAAGTGCCATAAAGTGTTGATATAATGAAATTCTGTTAAAATTGACTCATTATTTTGGCATTATATTCTCAATATTTGATGATACTATCTGCTAGCAATGTGGTCATTAAATTTACAACAAACTTGGTGGTTTTGTCTCATTCTACAATTCGACAATATGGGTCTCATTCCTAATTTTTGGACAACTGTTGCACCCGCGCAGGATTCCTACAGTATGATGCTGGCCGGGTTGTTGTCAACTATAGCCAGGAAGTGGTGCCAGGATGTAAATACGCAGTCTCATTCCCAAGAGAAGTGGTCACTAAGTTTGCTTGGTACAGAGTTAGAAAAACCTCTTCAGTTGCTATTTTTATTGAGTTTCTTTATTCTTTTTCTCTTTCTTCAAATGCTAGCTCACTTTACAAGTCTAGCAAGGTAACAAGCAATGGTCTATCGATCTATACATTTGTGCTCACCTTGAAATTATTGCATGAGCTCAATTGTATAGACATCCCACCGAAATTGGCTAAATAAGCTCACGTTGTTGTGAAAGAAGAGCCCAAGTTTTATCTTATTCCCTTCAATCGAGGGTTTAGTTCCCACCTTTTGAGGTTGGAGGTATGCACTGTGCATAAATTCACTTTAACCTACAATTAATTAAATGCACAACTAAGTCCATAACAGCGGCTCGCCTCCTTTGGTGGCTTGTCCATCGACCATAAAGACTTCTACCAAATCAGCTGGCAGTGATCTATTATTAGCTACCGACAGGATCTCCTTTTCTTTGAAAGCGCAGACACGCTTGACTCACTGATTCGTCAGTGGAAGTCCCAAGCACAGTGGAAGTCCCAAGCCAGCCTCGTTTGTTAGTTGGCGCTTGCATCTCCAATAAATTCCCTTCACATTCATATTGGATAATATCAAATGAGGCCGTATATGTATTTATGTATTTATTTATGCACCTGTGAGAAATCTATCCCGCATTCAAGTGTTGCGATCTTCCACGACCTTCCCTATTTGATTGTACAACACGTTTCTGTATTTACCCACTGTCTTTCAATATTTTCAAATGATTACGTCTTACTTCTACTAAAATATTCTCAAAAACCAAGTGCCATTCACACTTAAAACCAGCTTGCAAACATCCTGAACTCTTTTATAAATTACTTTCAGCACCTACATATTGACATACATCTCTCTGCTTCACATAACATGGAATCCATTAGCATAAGCCAACTTACTGAACTGTCAGCATTGTTTCTCTTAGCACTTGTCCTCATGACTCTTTTGATTATGGACATCATAAAAGTAGAAGCACAACGAAAAAAGAAAGCAAGAAACGGCCACTAACAATAGGATCATAGCAATATGAGTTACAATGCACATTCTTCAGTTACAGGAAAGTTTGAATCACTGTATTTCTATTTCAAAAGTTAAATATGCCATCCATTAATACAAGAGAATGATTCTTTCACATTTGTACTATTTTGAATATTGTTCAAAGTGCTCTTCTTTCGTTCTTTGTTTATAGATATCTTAATCATCGGAGTTATCAACACGAGTAGCAGCTGCAGACGAGCTGGTAAAAAGTGAATTGGTTCCTTGCTCAAGGGACCCTGTATCTTAAGCTTGTGTCGCAGACTACAACTTACAATAGGCCCAGTCCTAGGTGCTTTCCCCAGGGGCTACAGTCTCAGTCTTTTCCAGCAGTACAGGTTCAGAGCTATATTACATGTATACCCAGCTGTGCTTGTACTACAAGATGGCCATACAAGAACGAGCATACTATACTATTAGATTCTTTCACATTTGTGTTGTTCTGAATATTGTTCACGGTGCTCTTTTTCATTCTTTGTTTACAGATATCCTAATCATCGGAGTTGTGCGTACAGAGTTCTGTAATGTACTACTTGAGAAGAACTAGAAATATGAAATTTTGTTCTCTGAGCTACATTCGAGTTCCTTGATAAAGGGGCCTTGTATCTTAAGCTTGTGTCGCACTATATTACATGTATACTGATCTGTGCTTGTACTACAAGCTGGCCAGCCTATCAGCAACAATTATGGCTTACGCTCTGTAGCGTACTTTTAAAGAAGAACTAGAAGCATGGCAATGGCTCAAATGCCTCCTAAAGCCCCTACTACTGGGTGCTGGTGGCTGCAACTGCTAAGCACGCACTAGCTGCCTAATGCCGCCACGTCTATTGTTCCAGGAACCTACTGAAGCCCCTACTGATGGCTACTGGTCGCTGCAACCGCCTTGCTATAAAACTACCCACGTTGCCGTTAATGCCTGTGCAATCGTCTACTGTTCCACAAACCTACTGGAGCCCCCACTGTTGACTGTTGGTGCTGCAACACTACTGGCTGCTGGTGGCTGCAAAAGCTAGGCAATATGAAATTTTGTTCTCCGAGCTACGTTCAAGAAAAACTAAGCTCCAGTTCCTTGCTAAAGGGGCCTTTTATCTTAAGCTCGTGTCGCACTATATTACATGTATACTGATGTGTGCTACAAGCTGACCAGCCTATCAGCAACAATTATGGCTTACGCTCTGTAGCGTACTGCTTAAGAGGAACTAGAAGCATGGCAATGGCTCAAATTCCTACTGAAGCTCGCTAGCCTATCATCAACAATTATGGTGGCTGCAACCACTAAGCATGCACCAGCTGCCTAATGCCGCCGCGTCTACTGTTCTAGGAACGTACTGAAGCCCCTTCTGACTTCCACAAACATACTGGAGCCCCCACTGCTGGCTGCTCGTGGCTGCAACGCTGCTGGTGCCCCTACTGCTGGCTGCTGGTGGCTGCCACGCACTAGCTCCCTAATGTCGCCGCGTCTAATGTTCCAGGAACCTACTCAAGCCAACCTACTGGAGCTCCCACTGCTGGCTGCTGGTGGCTGCAATAGCTAGGCAGGGACTAGCTCCCATGCAGACTCTCTTGTTCTTCTATGCAGACTTTCTTGTTCTTCTAGTGAAATACAAACAACAAAAGAGCATTCCTCACTACTAGTTGAAAAAATGAGTTGAAATATCCGAAAGTAACCTTGACAACCTTCATGGAAAATAATAATTTTCTAGATAATTGATTGTTCTAGAATGTCATTTTCCTCTGGGACATAGATAAGAAATTGAGAAAATTCTAGGTGCTTACTATAGAAGAGTACACCCTTTTTGTAGTACCATAAGATAATGGATGCCCCCTTGAGGTTTATTTCACCCACTAAAGAAATCCACTTGGGTTGGTTGACCTCTTTTTCCCAACTTTAATATTTTTATTTTAGCTTAATCTAAGTTTTATGAGAAAGATAAAATGATTAAAAGTACAAATGGTTTGATAATACACACTCAACATACCAAGATTTATGGTTTATCAATCAAATTAGGGTAATGGTAAAAAGATATTTTCCAATTGGGTATATAACTCCAGAAATATCTCATTTCAAAAATAATTTTTGACAGACTTAAAGGTATTTGTCTTGTTTTATTTTAGATGCATAATTTAAGTTATCTATAGTACACATATTCATGATGTAAATGGAATAACATGTGAAGGATCACATACAATTAATGTTCAACAAATTCCAGGAGTTTCGATGAAAATTCATCTCCCTAAAGTTCATGATTAAATTAATTGGCTATATCTCAAGTTGTTACTTCAATAAACATGTACGAATTCGAAGACAGTTCAGTGGATCATGGTATGTTTTAAATCAACATCCTTTTCTATCCTAAGGTATTTTTCCTTTTTAGTTTTACCAATTCACCAAAATTTCTTAGTCAAGGGTGTCCTCTTTCTCCCTTTGTATTTATACTAGTAGCACAAGGATTTAAGTATGTTAACAAGGGAGGAAAGTCACAAATTGGAGCCTTGAGCTAGGGTGGAGGGACAATACCACTAATATTCCAAAATATTAGACAATATATCTACCTGGTTTCATAATTATAGACACACTAGGGGCAAGAAGAAGCAATATCTAAACGTGATGGCCTTGAATTGGAAAATAAAGAAATTGCTCGGTATGGTCTTGAAAGACAAAGAGGTGGAGTGGTATAAAGTATTATCCACCCTAGGGGACATAAAAATAATGCTCAATAATCAATTCTTTTGCTTGGACATCATAGATTCTCACCTACCAATGTAGAGGGGCACATTGCATGTGAATATGACAACGAGGATCCATAAGATCCTCTAGGTTTGAACATGAGGGTTATTTTGGTGGAACTGCGTTGAATAAAAATGTCTCGCTCCTCTCAAACCATCTACAAAAATCTCCGCTCCCCCATGTCTGCAACACATTTGCTAACATGATGGCATGAGAAAGAATGGAGGGATGCACTTGTAGTACCTAACATGTATACTTTTTCCTATAAAAATACAAGAGAAAAATCCAAACACATCAGACCTATAATTAGAGCTCCAACCCACTATATCATCCCTTAATCTTGTGACACATACCTTAGACTGAAGACAAGTTTTAAAGTATTGAAAAAGTTTATAGAGGCCTCTATAGTGGACACATTCCATAAAACCATTAAAACAATACTCATAATCACATAGAACAAAAGACCCTTGACACATAAGACTCTTAAACACCCAAGAAAGCCAACTCATAGGAGCCCTTCAATGCACACTATATATTTCACATGATGATAGACACCATTACTTACACAAATTATATCTCATGGCCTAGATACTACAAATAAAAAATATGGGAACAAAGGACCTGAAATGGCTACTAAGCCTCCCCAACCCCTACCAAAAGACAGAATTAAAGTGTGAGAACCCAAGTAAATTAAACATATCTCCTTAAACTTTTATAAATTAATATAGGAAAGGTGGATTTGCTGAAAGGGCTTTAGATTAGGTGGTATGGGAATAATTATTTGCTTAAATTTATTTATTTACATTAAAAGCATAAAAATCATATTAAAAATTAAAGGTATTAAATTATTTGGTAATAAGGATTGAAAAAAAAGGATAATATTGCAGTGCATGAGGGTAAGAATAATAAAAATGGATTAAGAGAGCAAAAAGTTGGAGGATTTGGATATATGGGGATCAAAATATGTGGTGATATTAACGAAAAGAGATGGATTGAGTAACTGGTTAGAATGTGGAGTGGAATGTTGGAAAACGTAAAAGGGTTGGGACAAAATTAAAAGATTTAAAGAGAAAATAATTGAAATAATAAAGAAGGAAAGGGAATTAAGGGATTGGAAGGATGGGTCCAGGGATAAGGCTAGCAGTATAGAAAATGGGCAGTGGGTTTAAAAGAGTGGTTGATATTATTTTTTATTAAAGTAAGTGTTTATTTATTAATTTTGAAGGCGTGTTTCACTATTTTAAATCTTTAGTAATGAAAAAAAACATCAGAAGATTTTATTTTATTTGAAGTGTGTCTTAGTTTAAAATTTAGATCTATTGGATTTGAATTTTCCAAAGTTTGTGTACTCTGTCTTAGTGGATATAAATTAAATCAAATCAATGGATGGTGAAAACCGACACTAAGAATGGAATCTTTGGAACGGTGAGGGTTACCTCTCGAAGGACGTTCTTTGGGGCATATCTACGTAGGTTATAAATAAATAATGATAGGAACAAATATGAGCGTGGAATCGGGAAGACTGTTCTAGTATCTGAATAGCTTCGAAGCTGAGCAACGTTTTATCTTCATTACTGTTATATAGTGTTGAGCTATCTTCCATAGTGACGGCAATGAATCCAGCAGTGACGGCCGAAGGGCAAACGGATAGAGAGATGGAAATAGTAGTGGAAGATCGAAAGGTAATGGTACCCGAGAGGTATATAGACATCATAAGTGGAGAAGTTGCTTATGATCCTGTCCGATTACCACCCGAACAAGATCCCACCCAGCTTCTCTATGACAGAAAAACTCTGCAGACCATTTGGGAAACTGAACAACATGCCAAAAACCCACTTACTAGACAATGGTTTGACATTAAAAGCGCCATTCCGCAAAGAGAATTGAGAAAAGAAATCAAGCAATTTACTAAACTCCATGGATTTCCTCCCAACACTCTAATTGCCAACTACTCAAAAATTCTATGCGAGGAAGAGATGAAAGAACATTTACGAATGTTATGTAAATATGTTGAAGCGAAACCGATCACAGAGAAGCAATGGGAGAAAATATGGAAGACAATGAATTTAATACGCTTGTTTTGTGAGTATGATTTTCAGAACATAAAATTAGTCATATCTGTGGAAGGGATCAGGTATTTCAGAAAACTGATTGTTAATATCTTAACAGAAAACGATGCCAAAGAGGCTGCTCTAGATGTGGGTAAGGAAATTGTGAGGGCATTTGACGTAATAATAAATGGACTGAGATCACATGGAGAAAATCCCAACGTAATTCTTGGTAACGTACAGGAAAACTCCATCGAAAGAGGCAGTCGAATTAGAGCATTAATATTTATTGTATTTCATGTGCATAAGAATAATGAGGGATATATAAAAATCCAATCCCTTGTTTGGCGATCATTTTCTACAATTATTCATGAGATTGGCGAGAATACTAACACAGGTAATGAAGTTGAAAAAAACATACGAAGCCTTCTGCAGGGATGTCCGTTTGCCTTCAATAAATTTTGCCAAGGGAATGCAAACGATATCAGCAGCGAAGATTTGAACCATGGGATCGCTATTCTCAGAACAGCAAAGTTGACGCTATCAACTTTCAAAACGAAATACTTGGAAGCACTGTTTAAGGCCGTAATTATCTGCATCTCTAGAGAAATTGAGAGGTCAAATGAAAAGGGTGACCTTACAGTGCGACAACTTATCGAAGCCCAAACACAGGGATGGCATAACGCTGAGGCCCTTGAGAAGGGTCTTAGGCTTATCAAAGATATAGCCACGGAATATAGCGAATTAGGTTTTACTGTTCGGGAAGGAGCTCTAGATATAGTGAGAGAGGTGGTTCATATGTTTTACCGCACTACTCAACCCGGGGAAACCGCGAATCAAAACCAGGGGAAACGAAAGATTCGGGTTCTAATTTGTAAAAGCAAGTGCGAAATTCTTCAATGCGTTCATTACAGAATCGCAGAAACTGCATTGGATATCATCGAAGTGATGAGAATGGAATCTCCGGAAATTCTCAGGTTGAGTGCTCAAGTTCTCCGCGACTTCGTTAATTCCCGAACCTCCTGACTATATGCAACTCCTATGTTCTTCTGTACGGTTACAAAGAGCGGTCAAAGAAGTTCAATGTCAAAAAGCTAACATGGTTCGTTATTCATTTTTTTTTAATAATTTCAACAGAAATAGAAATAGAGTAAAACTAGCATTTGCACTAAAAGCAGTAAGGCATAGAGTGGGGAAGAATAGGGACATGTGAATGGAGATTGTTGAAAGAAAGGGTGGATGATAATGAGTTAGAGTTGAAAGTATTATTTATGTGTATTTTGAATATGGGTATTTTGTAAATAATAGTAGTGTGTGGAAAAAAACAACATATGAATGGACATTGTTGAAAGCTCCTGTGGATGATAATGAGATATAATTGAAATGATTAGTTATGATAATGAGATATACTTTAAATGTACGTAAAAACTAAAGCACACAACTTGGGAGCTTCAAGTCCGAGGAATGGAATTTGGTATTTGATAACATTTTACAAGGGAAACATGATTGCACATCAAAGTTTCAAATGAATGGGTACACTCATAGAGGATTATTATGGAAGATTCCTTCTTTAGGGAATAGTAATATAAGCCATGAGGATATTAAATGTCCTTAAAAACTACAACACAAAACTTGGGAGCTTCAAGACCCAGGAATGGAATTTGGTAACATTTTTAAATGGAGTTTCCAATACAAACTGGCGGGAATCACCCAAAAGCTTTCAAGTTCATGGCCCCTAAATTTTTGCATTCTTGATAATGTTTTCTCACTGTTTCAATGTCAATTTCATGATGCTTCCAAAAAAAAATTACAATTTTTTTTATAAGTTTTAATTTCTATCTATAAAATAGCTACTCCATCGTGAAGAACAGAGATTATTGCTACCCCATCATCAAGAATAGAGAACTTGTGAGCGTCGAGACCCACGAATGGAATTTGGTAACATTTTAAATCGAGTTTCCAATACAAGCTTTCTTAATCTAATAGAATCACCTACAAGCTTTCAAGTTCGTGGGCCCTAAATTTTTGCATTCTTGATGATGCTTTCTCACTGTTTCAATGTCAATTTCATGATGCTTCCAAAAAACTATAAAAAAGTTTTAAAGTGTTAGTTTTTATCTATAAATTAGCTCCTTCATCATGGAGAATATACATTTGTTAGGTATTATTTGGCATTTCACATCATGTTGTATTATGACTCATTGTGTAAGTAAAGCAACATTGTGAATCTAGTGTGAGGAGGACCAAGTTGTATTTAGTAATCACAATTGATTGAGGGATGAGGCACATTGAAGAGTCATAGATAAGAGAGATGCATTGGAGAGTATTTTGGTAGTACATCATAAGAAACTTTGTGAGACATTTTGCCACCATTTGGTCATCTCAACATATTTGTTACTTTTTGAAACTAGCATTTCCCAGGTATGATTGTCCACTAATGTTTGTTATGTGATTCACTGTAGTGTTGTAAGTTACACTGCATGGTTTCCTAAATTCTGTTGTGCTTTTACTAATTCCCTATATGGTCTGCTAAAGCCAAAATATTATAGCTTATGACATGACGTGTGAATTTTACTTTCCAGGATTTAGATATAGAAAACAGTGGCTGAGTTTTGTTACTTGTTAACTGTTGAATAGTTGGGTATACTAACATGTGAAATTTACTTTCCAGGCTTTAGTTATAGAAATCAGTAGCTGATTTTTGTTACCTGTAACTTGATGAATAGTTGAGTATACAAATTTAGATGAATATATTACTGTAAGTGCTAGTATGTGGTTGGGCACATCATCATTTAGAAAGAAGAAACAAATGACACAGCAAAAATAGTCAGTATCCGTCTTAGTTCCCAAGGTTGAAGTTCAACAAATTAGATGTGTAGCGAGCTCATTGAAATAGGATTTAAGTTTGGAACTCATAATTTTAAGCCAACTTCCCCAATTTGAAATAAGTAGCTACCTTCAACGTGCACATAAATTCTATGGTGGGCTAGGCAAAATTACAAGGAAAATATGTATGTATTAAGAATAATTGACGATATAGCCGTGGGTTGTTCTCAATGGTGGTAGTCAGCAACATTTCATTGTATTATTCCCATACAAGGGGAGGCCACACTTGCTGGTATAATCACCTTACTTACAATGACAATAACCACTATTACACTACTAGCACATCAAATCATATCTAAACACTAGTACACAAAAAGTTTATTATATCAGAGTAAATGTAACCTGCATGTCTAATTCAACTCCATTACCAGTAGTTCATTCTATCAATGTGTGATGCTTATATGACATATATTGTCTAAAATGATGTAAGCATAGAAGTTCAATGCAATACTACAAGCCTCCTGCTATGGTTGAAATCATTTTGTCAATTTATGATTATTATATAACATATACTCTTTAAGGAAGCAACAAATAAAACTTTAGTACAGTCTCATAAGCCTCCTGCTATAGTTGACATTCCATTCATTTACATTACAAGGAAAATTGTAAAGTTATAACTAAAATTGTAAGTTGGTTTGGATGGCCTAAGACCCGACATATCAAAACAGCAAAGGTAATTACTAAAATTCAGGTCATAAAGTCCCAAATCGGTTGGCATTGCTCCATTA
>APFE031614832.1:82705-127823 GCA_000404065.3 Pinus taeda | reverse complement strand
AGAGTAGTCACTTTTGATCCTTTTCGGACTCTCTAAAAGAAAAGGTGTAAGTGAGCGTCTTGTCACTTCGTGCTCATTAAATATTCGAAGGAGACTAGAGTCATCTTTTCGTCTTTTTCTCGACTCTTTAAAAATGAAAAGGTCAAGTTCAGTGTCTTAAAATTTATTCGGCCACGATCACATTACCTGGTTAGATCTTGTGTGCGTTAGCTCGAGTTGGTTTCTTTTTCTATGGAAACTTTTCCAGGGTTCACCAACCCAAGTTCCCCTCTTGACTAGAATCCTAGTCATTTCCCTCCTCTTGGGAATGTTGGTGCTCTTTATATGGCGACGTTATCCCTTCCGGGGTTAACTGTCGGGTTGCCTGTTTGGTTGTTTTCAACCCCTTTGGTCCCTACCATGTCGGCTGATACTCCATCAGTCCCTCCACCTGAACAACATCATGTTGAACCTAAGGTGGACCTCTCCCCTTCGACTCCTACTTCTATGTCTTCTTCTCGTACTTCGCCTGGTGAAAGTCTCGTTTCGAGTAACCAGGTGGCTAAGAAGAAGAAGAAGAAGAAGAAGAAGAAATCGCCTAAGGGAGAGGCTACAAGCACAACTATTGCTCCCTCAAGTACACCAGAAGTCGGGCCCCTTTCCGCTCCTCCACGGAAGGTTAAGTTTTCTTGTCGATTATGCAAGGAGGACCATCTTCTTCATGATTGTCCTGGCATTCCCAGGATCTTAGAAATATGGTCTCGTGATCTGGCCCGCCCTTCATCCTCCACTGAGGCTCACGACGATGCTACCTCGTCAGTTGGGAATCGCAAGGGAAAAGGGAAGATTAGAACCCCCTGCAGACTTTGTGAAGGCAATCATCCCCTTCACCTTTGTCCACTCATGGATAAAGCCTCCACCGTCTTGGAAAATCTTGCCGCTCCCTCACCCCAACTCCCCGTTGGATATCAACGTCTTTCTGCAGCTGTAGATCGTCCTACTGCTGACAACAAGATTGGTTTAAACTCCTCTCTTGTCCAGCCTCCTCTTCCTGAACCTGGCTCTGCCCAGCCTGTTCCAGACCAACCATTGGTCAGAGAGAGTGTCGACTCGGGTTCACCACCACTCGTCCACCCTGTTCTGGAAGAGCGTCATGATCATGTTCTTCTCATCTCATCAGATTCTCCTGAGTCCGAAAACAACCCTCTTATCCCAGCTGACTCAGAGGGTCCTTCGTTTCCTTTAGAGCAGGAGGGAAATCATACGATTCCCCCAGCAAGTAGTTCAGTCGTTTCCTTCGACTGGCGTCACCTGACTGCTTTCCACCTTCCATCCCATGTGCCTTTCCAGATTACCGTACATGCCTATGATACGGCAGTACCTGGCACTGTCTTGGATGAGGGTGCATCTGTCAGTCTTATGCCTTCTACTACTTGGCAAGCTTTGGGCTCCCCACAGCTTGTGCCCGTTGCGCAGAATCTGATGGCGTTTGACGGAGGAACCAGTCAACCATTGGGGATCCTTCCAAAGTTCCCTATTACTTTGGGAGGCAAAACCGTCTATGTAGACGTGCTGGTTACCCAAGGTGCTTTAGATTTCAATCTTCTCCTTGGTTGTGACTATGTTTATGCCATGGGGGCCCTCGTCTCTTCACTTTTTCGTGTGGTTTTCTTTCCACACGATGGAAGAATTGTGACTATAGATCAGTTATCGTTTTGTAGTCCCCCGGTGCCTCCTGTACAATTGCCTTCCCCTCCTAGTTTTTATCCACCAGTTGTATCTGCCCCTCCGCAGGTCAACTACGTGGCTACTTCTCCCGTGCCTATATCCAGTAATGCCGCCATCGTGCATAGTGTTCTGGGGGCATTGGGTCCCGACTTCCAAGACATTGACCTCCCATCGGGAGTGCCAATCTTGGAAGCCCCGACTTCCTATTCATTATGATGAAGTTCGCACAGAGCATAGTTCGTTTTCCTATGTCAAGCTCCTTAAAAAATGAAACTAGGACTGCATCGAGCATAGTTCCTGATCTTGTGTCAAGCTCGTTAAAAAATGAAACAAGGGTTATGAGGATAGTTCTTTTACTGTGTCAACCTCATTAAAAAATGAAACAACTCCCTTTCCAAATCAAGTCTTGTGCTTAAGATCTCGTAAAATACAAGTCGAGTCTTTCCAAGATCTCGAAAGTGAACCTTCATTCCATCCACTTTGTTGAATGCAATGAAGCTTGGGGGGCATGTACCTCGTTTGCGTCATTATGCTGGGGCATGCGAACTTATAACAAGCATAGTTTTTCGTTTCAAGCTTGTGTAAATATGAAACCGAATCCAAGCAGAGTTCTCTACAGTTCAAGCTTGTGTAAAAATGAACCCATGCCCGAGTCACCTTTAAGCTCTTTTCTGACTCGTAAAATATGAAGAGATTGCCGAGTATTTTTTCACTTTTTGACTCGTTAAAGCGAATAAAAATGGAGGTCTTCTTTTCAGCTCTTTTCCTGACCTTTTAAAGAAGAAAAGATAGCTGAGTTATCTCTCTTGACTCGTTAAACGTTACTAAGGGGCGGTCGTTTTAAGTTCTTTTATTGACCGTTAAAATATAAAAAGATTACCGAGTTTTTGTCGTTTCAAACTTGTTAATGGTTGCGAAACGACGTGATTTTGATCTCTTTTTTACTTTTTCAGATCGAAATCACTACTCATGAAAAGTAATCCTCGGTCGTAATGATCAGGCGGTTCTTTCGGGTATCATTTTACACTTTTTCGGACCCGAGAGACACAACTTTACGAAAAAGGACCTTTGGAGTTTTTCTTTTCCGTGTCTTTTTCAAACTCTCTAAACATGAAAAAGACTCCGAGTTTTACCTATGTCGGACTCGTTAAAACCTGATGACATTGGATTCGTCATTATGACGAAACTTGAGCTTCTCCTCCCTAGGGCTCGTTAAACTTTTACTAGGTTGGATTCGACTGAAGGTCAAACTTATACCACAAGCATATGCTATCCCCATCAAGCTTGTTAAAAATAATCGGGGTACTCGCCAGAGATGGCGGGGGAAAAAGAAAATTTTGGAACCGTAATTACAGTCGTGTCGGTAGTATGTCGCTCTTGAACATGGCACTTTTCTGCTTTCGTGTCAGGGTGGGGATGTCTCATTTTGTTTTCGCTTGCCTCCGTGGGTTTGGGTGATCCTATTTGACCTCTCATTTGCTCATTGCCACGTCACCATGACCTCTGATCCATTGAAGTCAAATACTGCCAACTCCACTGTCGTGCCGCCGATATGTTCAAAGAGAAGTTGACCTCTGAAAGAAACCGCCTCCGCTAGATAGTTCATAAATCTTACTTCACAATATTGTCTCTTCCCATCTCGTGTCGATGATGTGGGAAACATTATGGCCCACCTTCGACGAAGATCACTTCCTGTCGACTTCAGCTCATTATCCAGGAAAGTGACCTAGAGATTCCCTTCCGGTACCTTGGAGCCTGCATGCCTCAATGGCAGGTTCTTCGTATTCGACGCGAGGTTTTCGTCATTGGCCTCTGATCGGATGACTCTGCGGGTGCTCGACATCGACTCATTCATTCACACACCGTAGATTGTACCTATAGTACCTTGAGGACCATTGTCATTATTGGTGGTATCTCTCGCGCCTGTTAACAGCTTTCATTATTCGCTGGTAATCAGGCGATGTTCATGCATGTTCGACTTCAGCTTACATTTTCTCATGCTTGAACTTGTACTTGTGTTCGGGTCGAGGTGGAGCGCAAGACCCTGGATTGTGTTTGTTGTAATCCAGGTGTGATTTTGATACATGACTCTTTTCACTGGATGGCTGCGACCATACCTGAGTCTATTCATCGATCCCAACTAGATGGCTGCGTCCATACTACGGATCTTGATTATTATGTACTCTGTCAATGGATGGCTGCGTCCATACCACATATATCATGTACTTGAACTATCATCCTGTATCTCTCCATGCAGATTCTCGGCGGCAGTTGGATATGATCTTGTAAAGCACTTCACCTCTCTCTCTCTCGAGGCTCATGCTTTAGGGGGCATCTGTTACGCAGTAATTTGTCACCGTTGGTCACCGTCCTTGTTACCCCGCTGTCACACATTGGAGGACACATTTACGGACCTGTGACCAGTGACACAACTTGAAAACACCTGCATTGAGGTCTCCTAAGTATGAACTTCAATATCCCTGAAGACACCCTTTGAAGATTAACCTTGGAAAATGCCCCTTTTTTCATTAGCGCGGGTCCACAGTGTCTAACCCGCGCCAATGGCTCAGTTCCTCCAAAGAGGGAGTGCCCATGGACGCGCTGTCACAGAACAAAGCCCGCGCCACACAAAATTAGTCATGATTTTTGGCCAACGCGCACTGAAGAGTTTTTTCCTCCATTACTCATGCAGTTCTCCGGGGAAAAATCCCATGGATATGATCGAGTGTCGTCTTTTTCATCCATGACAACTCAGTCCAAAGGCTATTCTGGGACAATACCAAATCTTCAGTAGGTGTCCGGATACGACGAATACTTCCACCTCTTCCATCTATAAATAACTGTCACCCTGCATTGAACCGGCTAGTGTTGAAGTTTTGAGTTTTGTACAAGAGCTAAAGTAAGCTGAGATTATGCTAGATTGATGGTAAGAGTTGAGAGAGAAGTTATGCTGCTGGAATGTTGAGAGGGGAAGTGACTTTGCAAGGCATGTTTAACTGCTGACCCAGTTGGAGGAGATTTGCAGCGTCAAGCCTTTATTGGTTGTAATTCTTCTCTTCTTCTATTGAATAATGAACGACTGTTATTATGGTTCCACTCACGTATTCTTCTGATAATATTTGAGTTATATCCTGCTTGACTGATATATAATTGTATAATATTGGATTTTACGCTTGTTTTGGATTGTTCTTTGTTTGTGCAGGTGTCCATGTGTGGAACGTAAGGATAGTGACCGGCCAAAGCTAAAGGACAGGAGCGACGTTTCTTCCACAACAATAGCGTTGGATTCCAAGTAGGTCTTTCTGACCAACCTTTAAATTATGCAATTAGGAACTTGCATGCAGCATGTATGATTGTTGCTAGACCCCTGTCGGGCTAGTGGGATCGCCTCTGTCCGCAGAGGGGATTTACTGACCTCAACAAGGACCATCTTGGTCATTTAGAAAACTTCAACTTAACTTAAAAGATCCATTTCAGATCACACCTCCCAAAAAAATGACTTTGGACCTCCAAAAGTTTTATTACAAATATGAGTTTATTACAAACATGCACCATAATAAAAAGAATTCATCTGAATCCTAGTTACAGACTTGACTAGGCCTATTGAAGAGATGACTATTTATGGACTCACATTTATACATATGGCATATAATCTGCCTAATTCCAAGTAGGATACCATTCTAGAGACTTATGTTCCTCTGCTCCAAGTTCTTTTGTTGTCTCTTTGGTGCTGGTGTTGTCTCAAGGGGCAACATCGGACATGCGATTTTTGAGTGTCCTCTCAACTTAAATTTAAGACGAACTCTTTCTTTGGAGTTTGTACTCACTGTCTTTTTACTGGATTTTCCCAAACTCTATCTTGATGATGCAGAGTCCTTGTCTGACTGATGTAAAGTCTTCCTAGGACTTTTCTTTACTTGTAGCGTTGTATCATCTTTCCGTTACTGACTCTTGGTAGCACCTATTTTTTTGTTGAAAATCTTCTACTTCTAGCATTATTCTACACAATGTGAATTACTACCACAAAAGGTACATGGATAAATCCTTTTAATAACTTTTAACATAAATTTTTTACTTAAGGACTCATCTTTTGAATCACTACTAGAGTGATTCATCTTTTTACCTTTTTGATCTTGCAGCTTCTTTGGCATTAGGTCGGGGTTTAGGGACCAACATCAATCTCTAATGTGACCTTTATTCGCGTAGTAGTCACATATCAATTGGTCATAGCCCAAGCCTTCATGTTTCTTCCTTTTCCACACGGAGTTCGATTAGAGCCTGCCTTGGCCATGCTTTCTAAGGCCTTGTCCCTGTTAATATCCCATCTTGTTCATCAGTGACATACCCATTCCTCTGGTATGTCTTTCAAATGCTCCAATTCCCTGATTAATGGAAATCGCGTCCTTCTCTGAATCATTTCTTGGTGATACTAGAGTATAAGGAGGGTCCTTAGAAGATGAGGAAGACGTTTTGATAGCTTCTTCCACCGACTGTGCTTTTGGAGTCATTTACAGAGATGCATTGTCTTCATCTTCTTGATGAAGAGACAAGATTTCATTTTTCCCTTCAGTAGATAAACTGTGAACTGACAGACTGCTTCTTCTTCGACTCTTCTGCAAAGCTTCAATCTTTATATGTATTATTTTCTTTTGCTCTTGCAGAGCTTGCACCATTTGTCGCAATGCAGTGTTCTCCTATTGAAACTGTTGATTGAAATCTTCAAGTTCTTTCAACCAAAGCTACCTGGAATTTTTACCCATTCCTGCACTTGGTGAGAACTGCTCTGATACCAAAATATGATATGAAAATGTGGAATAAGATCATCTTCTTCACAAGTGCAAGATTAAAATTAGTCCTTTAATCAAATGACTTGGTTTAACTGAGCTATTAACCAAGTTTGCATGTATGTGAAAGAAAGAGGAAAATTAAGTTGTCATTATGCTTTAAAAATCAAACTAAAATGATGAATAAACAACAGTAATAAAAACGCAAACTCAGTAAACATTTGATGACGAAGTTCATCCCTCCTGGATTACGTCTTTGGGCTCACTTCGAATGTGCGATAGTTTTATTAAGAATTATTCAAAGAGTTTCTTTACATGAGATTTCACCAATTGATCTGTGCTCGCAGGCAATACTGGTTACTGTAGAAAGAAAAGCCTTATGTCACAGCTTTCCAACACCTGCCTTCATTCCCAAAAAGTTCTAAGGATGGTCAAGAAACACTCAAAAGAGCATCTGCAGGCATATACCAAAACTCTGACTCTAAAGCTCCATTCAACTCTTGTCGCTCAAAACTAAAACGCAACTTCCGCTCTGGATTTGCTTGCCTCCTTCCTGAAAGGTTTTGCCTCTAAATTTGAAAATGCTTTGATAGGCTTTGGAATGCCTCTCACCTTCTCCTTGACAGTGCTGCATTACCACCACCTCTCTACAAGGTTTTCATTTCCTTTTTCCCCTATGCTTCTTTACTTGATGCATTTATAAGGTGGAACTAGGCTAAGTTTAGGAATTTTTTTTAACAAATTGTATGGTGTCCAAATGAAATGGATCGATGTTTTAATACATAACCAATACAGTTTCAAAACTATATAACAAATTCTTTTAAAATGCAATATCTCTAAAATTACTTCTGATAGTTTCATTGGCAAAAAGCACCATTATCAAATAAGGTCTCGGAACTTCTATGTTTAAAAAACCATTAACATTAATGTCATACCTAGGTGCATGAAATATTTGCGCATACCATAGTTGGTATATGGTTTAAAACCCCGCACATATATCTATCCAAATGTTGCGCATAATCAAACTTTTTAAACCTTGAACCGTAACTCCAAAGGTTTCGGCATTAACTTTGGAGCTTGAACTTGTCGACATGTGACATGGTAGCTTCCAGTGGTTAGACATGTTGCAGTCCAGTGTCTGGTGGTCAACACAACACATCCACTTCTCGGTTGGCATACTTGCTCCCCAATGTCTTAGCACATTTCACCAACGATTAACACATCACATTCGTCACATTTCCTCCATGACTTGTTGGCATATTTCTCTTACGGTTTGCACAGCACATCCAGCGGTCGACTCCACCACAGTCACATGGCAGACTAGTGGTTGATGCCATAACTTCGATGGCACGTTGGCATGTTTCTCCAAAGGTTTCCACAGCACATCCTTCATGGCACACTACTAGTTTATGTCATAACTTTGACGGCTAGCAATCCCATTGACTTGACCACAGGTGGCCCTTCCCATTGGACTCGCAACTACAATATGTTCATGCCACATCCGAATGTTCGCAACTGAACACTGACTGAGCGGTACTGAACCGGCACTCCTCCTCCAACAACTCATTGGAATCCACCCTCATGTTGAGTGGACCCTTGCCAACGGACATGCAACTCCACCCACATTTCTTGCACCAAGGGATTATTGCATAAGTTTTTCACCATGGTCATTTGCCATAACTCCAATGGCTAGCACAATGGAAATTTACAAACCTTGCAAATTATGAAGTTGCACATAGGTTTTAAAAACCCATACTATATAGCTTACCTCCGCCAATTTAATAATGTCCCCAATAGGTTTACATATCTTTTAAACAGATTTATGCTCCCTTTGTGCCATAGACATTAGGTTTGTAGCCATATATTAAGCTATTATAACTTATGGTATAAAATACATTCCACTCCAACTTTAGACCATAGGTTTAGTGCATTTGTTCTCACCTAGCTTGAACCTTAGGCATGTTTTACATTTAAGTAAAATGCATGACATTTTTATACATGGTATTTCATATGGTTTAGAAACCATAGCCTTGCAACTGCACCATATACTAATTAATGCACCCTTGACGGATAAAATGAACCTTTAATCAACCAAAAACTAAAATCTCATCACACACCTGGAAATGTGCACTGGAGAGGAACTTGAACCTTTTGGTTGTATGAACTTGGCCTTTCCACGTGCCGAGCAGTAAGAACATCACATTGCTAGTAAGGCCCCTTTTCATCTGTCCACCTCAAACTTTGACGGACAATTTCTCCATCACCCGGAGGCCAAATGCGAATCCGAAGATACCACCAAAATAAGTGTGTTGAGCTCTTCGACCTAACGTTGCTTTTGCAAGCAACTGGGATGGTGAATTCCTTCACAATCCAAGAACAATTTCGCTACCTAGGACCATCTTGGTCATTTAGCAAACTTCAACTTAACTTACAAGATCCATTTTGGATCATCTATTCATCCTCAACATTAGCCTATAAATACATGATGCCTCGTCCCCATTTGGACATCACTCATATTCACACATCTCTCTCTCCTCATCTGATTGGGTACATACTTCTAGGCAGCTTCTCTCTATCCACACATGCGAAGGAAAGGACAGCAATTTTCTATTTCAGTGATGACTAGATTTGACCGAAAATTTCAGAGGTTGTTTTGGGTTGCATTGACCAAGAGTTGACCTGTTTTTGTGTGATTTTAGGTGGAGGAATTCTTTCCTAGCAAGCCACAGATCTAGGCACAAGAAATGAGGAAATCTGACCTCTTGTTTGACCAGTGTTGACTGTACTAGGGCTGACCGTAGGGTTGACTTTTGTTGACCTATTTTGACTGGACTTTTTCGAACTATTTTGGGCTGATTAGACTTGTTGTTTGAGGCTGAAATTGACTAGGTTTGACCGAGCTAAATTGAGGAAGAAAATCTTCCCTGTTGACCAACATTTACTTTTTTGGTTAAGGCTCTTTTGTTGTTGTTATAAATTATCAAAATTTGTAAATTGTATTATCTCTCTTTGTTGAATTATTGAAGGCTAAAATAAAATTTGATCAAGGGTTTCCCCACATTGGGGTTTGTCCCTGGCTGGTGCCACATCTTGTGTCCTCATCTTGGCTTGTCTTCTACTGTGTATGCTTATGTTCTATCAACATTTTACTTACATGTTTATGTGATTGCTAAACTAAAATTGACATTGGGCTCATACAGAAATTGAAGTAAAATTTCTCTCAAGAATAGAGAATACCATTGTTACCTAAATTTAACATGGTATCAGAGTTGAGGTGAAGACAAATCCCAAACAAGAGTGAAATAGAAATCACCAAAGACAGCTGGACAAGGACAAAAGACTCAATGGGTTCCTCATCCTACTTCTCAGCTAAAGACAAGCTCCATGATAAATTTGGCTATCATTAATGGAATATGTCTCTTGATTTGACCTTGGAAGAGAAGGAAGTGATGGATTATGTGCAAGACAAAATCCCTGAGCCTCCTTCAAATGCACCGGTTGTTGTGAAGACCAAGTACAATAAGGCTGAAGTCAAGGCGAAGAAGGTTATCATGGATTCCATAGACAAACATCTGGTGGCCTATATCTCTGAATTGAAGACCTCCAAGGAGATATACGACAGGTTGGTCAGCATGTTCAAGCTTAGTAATTCTAATCAAATTCTCTTTCTCAAGAATAAGTTGAAGGATATTAAGAAGGGAAAGGATGAGGACATTCAATCCTATTTCTTCAGGATTACTGAGATCAAGAATTATCTACTCTAGATTAGAAAGTCATTCCTGACAAGGAACTTACTCTCACCACCCTTGGAGGACTCCCAACGTAGTGGTATGTACTTAGAACCACTATACTCAACAACAATCAAATTCCAGGTTTTGAAGAATTAATGTCGAGATGCATTCAAGAAGAAACAAGAATGGTGGAGCAAGAAATGCCTTCTAATAGAAGCAACCCCACTGCATTCTTTGCTCATTCCAAGAGGAAGAACAATGCAGGTTCAAAGAAGAAAAGTCAAGGAAGACTAGGATTCAAAAATGGAAGGAAGGGAAGATGCTTTGTTTGCAATAAGTTTGGCCACTATGCAAGGAAGTGTCTTATAGAAGGGATACACCTCGAGATGATGACTATCACAATAACTCTAGGGGAAACTTCAACAACAATGATCAAAGGAATGGAAGGTTCAATGGAAAAGGAAAAAGAAATGCGGGACATAAAGGAAATGGTCGACCCTCCAAGTAATCAAGGAACTCCAGGTATGATGAATCCAATGTTGTTAACAATAAGCAAAAAGAGTAATATCTCATATCGTCCCTCTCCACTACCTCTCCTCTAGACACTTTCGGAAATTGGCTACTATTAGTGGTGCCTCAAGGCACTTCACCGAATACAAAGAAGTCCTATCTAATCTGATATAAAAGGAGACAAACTTGGAGATCATCCTTGGAGACGATGCCACCTATCTCATGAAGGGAGTAGGGAATGTTACCCTTCAATTGAATCAAGGTAACACTATTCATTTTCAAGAATTACTATATGTACCTGATCTCAAGAAGAACCTAGTGTTCATCTCAGCAATGGAAGATAAAGGATTCAAGGTGGCTTTTATCGATGTAAAGGTACGTGTTTGGAAAAGAAATTTCATGGATGCTTTTACTCTTGGGTTCAGTGTTGAAAATTTGTATCAAGTTGGAGGAAGTCCATTGGGAGCCATGTCTTGCGACACATCTCTATAATCTAAACTATGGCACTGGAGGTTTTCCCATATTCATTATAAGGCCCTACCCAATGTGAGATAGGTGGTGACAGGTATGCCCGAGTTGAGGAGGCAGAAAAAAGAAGGAATATTTTAAAAATATGGTTTCAAGGAGATCTTTCTCAAAAGCAAGAAAAACTTGATGCAACTCGTGATGAGATCAACGAACTCAACAGATCGCAAAAAGAACACTTACAAGATAAGACAGATGAAGAAGAAAAAATGAAGGCAATAAAAGATGGTAAATATCCAGTTGATGAAGGTACAAGCTCCACATCTTCACAGGATGATTCTAAGAAGGAAATTGATCAAAGTGAAAGGCCAAAGAACAATGTTGCAACTCCAAAGAACAAGACCAAAGCAATCAAGAACAAAGGACCACAGCAAACTACAATGCCGCTTCCAAAGAAGAATGAAAAATCTTCCAGGTATGTTCATTTATTTAATGGTTATTGTTTTTCATGCACTAACTATGGACATATGGCCAAGGATTGTAAATTTATTGATGGGTACAACTATCAAGGACCATCGCATCTTAATGAACCATCCAATTACGCATATTTATTTAATGCTTATTTCTTTTTATGTGCTAACTATGGACATAAAGATAGGGATTGTGAAGTTTTTGACAGGTACAATCGTTATCTGCAAAACCCTAGAAGCAAGTTTGCAAGATGAGGAGACAGATTCCACGATGATTTTGTCATAAGAGAACATGTGCTAGATGGGCCAAACGTTGAATGTTTCAAATGCCTTAATTATGGCCATAGCGCTCACGATTGCAGATATCAGATGGAATCACCTATGGACAACATTGAATGCTTCAAGTGTCATAACTATGGGCACATGGCTCGAGATTGAAAGAATAAGAAGGTCTGGAAAAGGAAACAGGTACAAGAAGACCAAGCAAATAACAAGGTTTCAATAGTTATGCTTTCAAGATTTGTAAAAGCAAAAGGTCATGAGGAATTAGCAGTTGCTTCAAATAATGACTCAAGTCAAGATGGCCCATTAGGTGACTCACTATATTGAACAATATGGCTTGTTGACTCCTTAATGTTTGTAGAGGAGTCTATGCAGCAGTATATGGCACAAGTCTACGATTGTCAGGTAGGTAGTTTGAACAAGATGACACTTTCATTACAGGTTCAGGGGGAGAAAAACAGTTGAAGGATTACAGGTTACCAGGAACAAGGAAAGATTAGTCTGCAAAGGATATGCACAAGTTGAAGGAATCAATTTTGAAGAAACATTTGCTCCCATTGCCAGAATGGAAGCTATCATGATGTTTCTCACTTATGCTTGCTCGAGAAAAATCAAGGTCTACCAAATGGATGTTAAGTTAGCTTTTCTAAATGGTGAATTGGAGGAAGAAGTTTGCATTGAACAACCCAAATGTTTTATGCTCTCTAACAAAGAAGACTACGTCTACGGATTAAAGAAGGCTCTATATGGTCTCAAGCAAGCTCCTAGGGCTTGGTATGCTCGTCTTGATTGATATCTACATAAAAAGGGATTCAAGAAAGGAAGTGTTAACAACAATCTTTATGTGAAAGTGGATTGAGATAACCTAATAATTATCGAAGTATATGTGGATGATATAATCTTTGGAAGTAGTGATGACAGATTATGTAAATACTTTTCCACTAAAATTCAAAGTGATTTTGAAATGTCTATGATTAGTGAACTGACATAATTTTTAGGGCTTTAGATTTCTCAGTAGGTTAAAGGAATATTCATATATCAAACCAAGTACATCAAAGAAATGCTCAAGAAATTCCAAATGGAATATTTCAAGCCAATCCTTACCCCCATGGTAACATGTTGCAAGTTAAGCTTAGAAAATTCGTCAAAGGATGTGGACCAAAGGTTGTATAGATCCATGATTGGTAGTCTCTTATATGTGACAGTCTCCTAGCCTGATGTGATGTAGGTAGTTCAACAAGTAGCAAGATTCCAAGAAGCACCAAAATAATCTCATATTATTTCCATCAAAAGAATTCTTCAATATCTTAAGGGAGCAATGGAATATGGTCCATGGTATCCCAAACGAAATGATTTGGTCACCCAACTTTATACAGATGCAGATTGGGCGGGAAGTGTTGATGATCGTAAGAGTTCCAGTAGAGCAACATTTTGTTTAGGTAGATGTCTTGTTTCATGGTTAAGAAAAAAGCAGTCTTCAATCTCGTTATCCACAACATAAGCAGAATATGTCAAGGCAACATCTTGTTGTACTCAAGTTCTTTGGATGAAGCAAACTTTGCAAGATCTTGAAAAGTCCTGTTCGATGAGCCAATTCCCATCTTTTGCGATAACACCAGTGCCACCAATGTCTCCAAGAATCTTGTGATGCATTCCAAAATGAAGCACATTCTGATTAAATATCATTTCGTTAGAGAGTAGGTCATTGAAAATAATATCAAGCTTGAATATGTTGGCACAAAGGAACAAATTTCTGACATATTTACCAAACCATTACCTCGTGAAGCATTTGAGTATCTTCTCCAAAATCTTGGGATTTTCCCAAGTTTTCATTAGACTCTTTCTCTTAATTACTTGAGTAGAAAGTGGGAGTGGAGGTGTGTAAAGGTCCGCAGGATGGATGTTTGTCATGGGTAGTTACCCTTTGCCATTGATGACAAAGGGGGAGAGAAGGTAGTAGGAAGAGGTGTCATGAGCACAGGGAGAGTACTCATGTTTCCATCACTGACAAAGGGGGAGATTGTTGATCAGTGGTTGTCATTGATGTCAACCCAAGCAGCACCAGGGGCTACCCTGATCTTGCATGGGAATTTTGACTTGACAACTTAGTCTATTCTGAGCCCAAGATCCTGTATATGGATTCTACTCGTCGAGATGTTTCCA
Source organism: Pinus taeda (assembly GCA_000404065.3). Taxonomy (NCBI): domain Eukaryota; kingdom Viridiplantae; phylum Streptophyta; class Pinopsida; order Pinales; family Pinaceae; genus Pinus; species Pinus taeda. The sequence continues at coordinate 113,711 of APFE031614832.1, read as the reverse complement.
TTAATATATGGCACACCAAGTAATTGTTCACGGTTTGAGAGATATTCATGTTTGAAATTAGTAACCCAAGTTAGTGGGCTAAGACCCTATGGGATTGTGGCATGGCACTCATAATTGGTTGTGATCATTGAATAGTCAATAATTAATAATAATAATAAAATTCTCCTAAAAATCCCTCCAAAATTCATTTGTTGAGGACCCTCTCAACTCAAGACATTCATATAAATAATGATCCTCATATCCTCCTCTAGTAGGGATTTTGTGGCTTCAAACAGGTCATCGTGGCATATTCGCTATAACGTTTTTTCTGTGAAGCTTAAGAAGTTGAAATTAAAACCCATTTGAGCCGCACTTTTGATGAACCACGCGACTGAATTTTAGATCTTGGTTCGCTATACTTTTAGAGATATGATCTGAGGAAGTTAGGGTTGTTGTAGGCTCCTGAATTCCATGTCAAACAGGTGACGTTGGGAAAATCGTCATAACTTTCTATCTGAGCATTGGATTCAAATTTTGTAAATATTCAAAGAAAGAGGACGGGTTGTAGTTTGTTTGGTATCATTTTTAGGGATGAAGATCGCAACAGCGACACGTGGAACTTAGTACAAGTTCGCTCTACTGAACTAGGCTATAATCAAGTCATCATGGGAGATTGGGCATAACTCTTTCTTGAAGAATCCAATCTTGATCAAACCTATGGGGTTGGAAATAGGACTCAAAGAGATATCACAGGAAGAAATTTCAGACCTGGATATCTGAAATTACATAGATACAACAAATTCAATATCGAGCTCCTAGAAGAGAAGAAAAGGAATGCTTTCAAGGATCACTGGAGTAAGGACCACACATCAAGAGTCAAGGGTAAGTCTCCTACAGCAAGGTATGTATGATTAGTGTTTACATTTGAATTTTGGTTATCATCTTTGACATGTGTTTTGTAGGACAACATAAGTATATACAGTGTCTCAGTTATATCTCTATGTCTCTATATGTCACAATTAGTTTTTCAGATGTCCTATTCTTGATACTACACATTTGATGCTACATATTCTTGATGCTACACCAAGTTTCCTAAATCTATATGATGTTGTATTTTCATGTTATTTTCTTTTTATAGTTGATAGAATGGTCTCTGTTGTTGTACTTAGAACTTGGTCCATCACAAGTCTAGGGTTTATCATCAGTTTTTATTGTATATATCTTTAGGTCAGTTTTGGATATAGTCTTGCATAGAGTCCAGGCTTATATCAAGAGTGGGAGTCTTTGTCAACTACTGCAACAAGTCAACAACAAAAGTGACAAGCACACTCCAGGTACGCATTGTAATTTTAAATTTTATTTATTCATTATTATGCACTTACATTTGTTTTGCAGACAGAGGTAAGTTGAAGGGTATTTTGTTTTGTTTTGGGATTGGTTTCACTGGGCAAATTTTGCATGTAGGTAGAAGAGAATTCAAGTACAAATTCCAGCAAGAATTCAAGAGCAAAAGTACCAAATCAAAGGAAGCATTTCAATAGGACATCCTTTGAAGACATGACAATCATTCGTATATTATGTGTCAAGGCCAAGAGTCATCATTCTAAAGTTGTAAAAGAGTTATTTGTAAAAGAGTCATCATTGGAAGAGTCAATATTGTAAAAGAGTCAATCTGTGTAGAATCAGAAAGGCATTATTGGGAAGTATGAGTCTTTGCTGGGATGATGTCATGGTTAGGTTGCAGGTCATAGTGTGATTGGGTGTTCAGTCAAAATCATTGTAAATCATATTGTATCGTGGATCGTTGTCCCTGGTACGGGAATCCACACTCTTATCTTATTTCAGTCATTATAGGGTGGCAGGGAGGTGCTAAGCAAGTGCATGAAGTCGCCTACAGGTTGGAGCCTGTGAACACTTCAGGGTGGTAGGTTGGTCTAGGATGTTGAGGCATCCATTCAATTGACTACTGAAGAAACCGAGGCATTGGAGCATCCTTCCAGTGGAAGTTGGAGAAGAATAATTATCTAGAATTCTAGGAAGTTGTTGCTTTCATTTCAGTTGGGGCTCAAGATTAAAGAATTTATTAGAAAAGCATTTGGTGGTTTTTGACATGGAGGGGTTTTCCCACCTAAAATTCTTGTGTCTACTATGTTCTTTTATTTACTGTTATTATTGCATAAACATTAATAATAATTGAAGATTCACCCCCCCCCCCCAACCTCAGTATTTCCAATAGATCGATGCACTATTTCCTAGTGTTGGACGTCTGGCAAAAGTAAGGTGAAATTTTCCTCTCTCAAGGAAAATATGTTGTGAAGATATTGGAAAGATTTGTGATGGTGGACTGCAAGTCTGTGACTACTCCAATGGAGCTTAACTTTAAGAAGTTATGTAGTAGTGTTGCTCTACCTGAATTGGGAAATGCTATTGAGTATCGTCAACTCATAAGAGCACTAATGTTCTTAGCGAACTCTCGTCTGGCCATATGTTTTGCAGTTAACACATTGAGCCAGTAAAAGGTTGAGCCTCATCATATACATTGGATTGTCGCCAAGAATCTTCTGAGATATCTTCGGGGCACAATCACTCATGGACTGAGATACACTGTCAGAAATGTGAGGTTGCATGGTTATTTTGATGTTGATTGGACTGGCAGTGTGGTGGATCGCAAGAGCACTTCTTAGATATTTCTTTTCTTTTGGTTTTGCTTTGATATCCTAGATGAGAAAGAAGTAGAAACTGGTTTTCTTGAGCACCACCGAGGTCGAATACATATTAACTGCTAGTATGGCCTCCTGTGAAGTTGTCTGGTTGAGGAAGCTCTTCAGTGAGCTAATTGTACATGTGTTGGATACCATCATGATCCTTTGCGACAACTAAAGTGGGATTTGATTATCAGAGAATCTTGTGTTTCATGATCACTCCAAGCATATAGATATCAAGTACCACTATATTTGGGATATGGTACAACGAGTAGCAATAAGGCTCCATCACATTGGGGTTGATGAGAAGGTCATCGATATTCTGAGAAAGCCCCAAGGGAAGGTCAAATTCGTGGCCTTTTAAGAATGACTTGGAGTTTTGGAGAGACCCTCTTATGAGGGTCTTGTATGGGATGGAAATTGAGCTCTGGGAGCTTCGGGGGGCTTGGGGTACCTCTTGGATCGATGAGCAACTATAGGGTGAGTGGTTAAGTCTTCCCCTAGTGGTCTGTTGTGAACAGGATGAGTGGTTCATCCTTCCCCTATGATCCTTTGCGACAACTAGAGTGGGATCTGATTATGAGAGAATCTCGTGTTTCATGATTGCTCCAAGCATATAGATATTAGGTACCACTTTATCCGGGATATGGTACAACAAGGAGCAATAAGGCTTCATCACATTGGGGCTGATGAATAGGTCACTGATATTCTAACAAAGCCCCTGGGGAAGGTCAAATTCTTGGCCTTTCGAGAATGACTTGGAGTCATGGAGAGACCCTCTTATGAGGGTCTTGTATGAGATGGACATTGAGCTTTGGGAGCTCCGGGGGGCTTGGGGTACTTCTTGGAGCGGTGAGAAACTATAATGTGAGCGATCAAGCCTTCTCCTAGTGGTTTGTTGTGTACAGATGAGTGGTTCATCCTTCCGTTGTGATACCTCTTGGCAACATGTGAGCAAGATGAGTGGTTCATCCTTCTCCTGCCGAGACACCCTACCCATGCAGACTGGGACTTATGGGAAGTACCTCTCATTTGGCTAATGAGTAGGGAAATGAGAATTAGGGACCATACTACTACCGATGGGCACATCATGTACTACCGTACTCCCTATGCTAGACTATTCGATATTGATCTGGGATCAATGGGAACTGATTTCGGGTCGGTATGATTGGTTTGAGACACTCTCATTTGATTGGAACTGAATTCGGGTCAGTAAGAAAGGTATGAGACACTCTCTTTTGATTGGGACTAACTTTGGTTCAATAGAGAATGGTATGATACATTCTCAGTCACTTCTTCTTCTTCATAGCTTAGTAGAGCAGAGCAGTGCATGGATGGCAGAGATGGTACAGATTGGCAGATGGATTAGTAGGTGGATTTCTCCCTAGTTGAGAGGGAGTGTTAAAATTGGAAACTAGGGCCAAACTCCACGTGGGTCATCTTATTTATGAGAGTTGATATTTTTCTTGGATTCCTCTCTCTGTGAGGTGTAGGATTGATCTAAAGATCATCCCATTCTGACATGTACAAATGAAGTTATGAATTTATTTTGATTATGGACAAATTATCAAGGTCGGCCAGAAAACTCATGTAGGCTCAGAAGCCCAACAGTCATGTCTATTCATCCTCAATGTTAGCCTATAAATACATGATGTCTCATCCTCATTTAAACATCACTCATATTCACACATCTCTCTCCCCTCATTTGCTTCGGTATGGATTTATGGGTAGCTTATCTCTCTCCACATGTGTGAAGGAAAAGACAACAATTTTATGTTTCAACGTTGACGAAATTTGACCGAAAATTTCAGAGGTTATTTTGGGTTGCATTGACCAAGCGTTGACTTGTTTTTGTGTGATTTTGGATGGAGGAATTCTATCCTAGCAGGCCATAGATCTAGGCACAAGAATCGAGGCAACCTGAACTCCTAATTGATTAGTGTTGACTATGTTAGGGCGGCCATAGGGTTGACTTTTGTTGACCTGTTTTGACTAGACTTTTTCAGACTCTTTTGGGTTGATTAGACTTCTTGTTGGAGGCCAAATTTTGCTAGGTTTGACCGAGCTGAATTGGGGAAGAAAATATGCCCTATTCACCAACATTGACTTTTTTGGTTAGGGCTCTTTTGCTGCTGTTATAAATTATCCGAATTTGTAAATTGTACTACCTCTCTCTGTTAAACTATTGAAGACTAAAAGAATATTTGATCAAGGGTTTCCCCACATTGGGGTTTGTCACTGACTGGTGCCACATCTTGCATTAGGGGATTTTTGAGGTCTAAAATGGGCCTCTTAAGGAAATTATAAAATAATAGTGGAAATAATAAAATAATATTAGATTATATCATCAACTTTCAGAGGAAAAAAAGAAAAAACTATTTTTTCAACTTATCTCTCTATGGGTTTACTCAAATTTCGAGTGGAAACACTCGTTAGATGTATAAGTTGATTCCTCGCCTGAGGAGTACCCATGTTGTTTACTTTCGATGGACCCTACTACACAAAAAATGAGAAATACATGAAAAATGTGATTGCAACCACATTTTTCATGTATTTCTCATTTTTCATGCAGTGGGGTCCATCAAAAGTATGCAATACGGGTACTCCTTGGATGACGAATTAAATTTTGCATCCAACGATTACTCCCGCACAAAATTTGAGTAAAACCTTAGGGAGATAAGTTAAAAAATGAGTGGAAAAAGTAGTTTTATTATTTTATTATTTTTTAATATTTTTATATTTTTACTCCAAAAATGGCGAATCATCCCTCTTGGTTGACATCGTCATCTTGAATCCTATTGGTTTTTATAAATTTTATTTTGGTTGTACATTTTTCTAAGGAGGCCCATTTTAGACCTCAAAATTACCCTAATGTGTCCTCTTGTCTTGACTTTTCTTCTACTGTTTATGTTTATTTTTATGTTCTATTAGCATTTTACTTGCATGTTGATGTGATTGCTAAATTGAAACTAATATTGGACTCATAAAGTAATTGAAGTAAAATTGCTATAAAGCATAGAAAATACCATTGTTGCCTAAAATTAACAGATGTAGATAATTGATTCTTCTCTACGAAGATGTCATGATGAAGAAGCCATCCAGCAAAAGCACCATTTAATGTTGAAGCAATATCAGGATGAAGTCATGATGAGCTACTAGGTCGAAGCATGTAAAAAAGAAGCATCCATGAGAAGAGTATTATGAAGCATGGACGAATGACAAAGGAGTATCCAGATGACAAAGAAACTTGATGTATGACAAGAAAGCCACTTTCCACAAAGGAAGCAATGACATGAAAAACTAGGAAGGAAAGTGATCAATGGATGGTGCCCTACCTAGAAGAAGTTTGAACAAAGACGTCATGATATCAAAGAACGGAAGGAGATCAAGCAGCTGAAGGACCCATGAAGAAGAAGTTGTTGATGAATGAAAGAGTCCCTAGTTAAGAGGGGGCTCTGGCAGATCCCTGATCAAGAGGGAGTTTTGGATCACCCCTTATTACAGAGTGACAATTGTGTTTTTCCATTTCATGTGTCATGCACTAGACTAGGACTAACAATCGTAAGTCTAGATGAAGGTTATGAATGGAAATGTAGACACAACATTCTTGTCTTCACCTAGGAAGAAAGAATGGGAGGATTGGGTAATCATATGGCATCTAATACTCTTTGAAGATGTGTAACTGATACTCTTTGAGGATTTCTAGGACATCCAAGACAAGAGTAAGCAAGAGAACCAATATTCTTTGAGGGCTCGGAACCCAAGACAAGAATAGTCTTAGAAGGTCATACTCGGTGAACACTCAGGTGGGTACGTACCTTGAGAGATAATGATTAAGGTGTTTATAATTCATTGGTCTCCCCAACATTGTGATCCAATCTATTGAGAGATGGACTTGCCAGTCAAGGCCTTGTTGTGAAAACAATGTTGGTTATTATGATGCTATAACAAATGGATTGAAAATCTGGTTTCTCTTATGTGAATTCTTCAAGATTGATAATAGCCAAGCACCTTGTAATATTGTATGAATACCTCCCTAGTTAAGAGGGAGTGTTGAAGGAAATGTAACTAGGTTCGATCTTCATAAATTTACTTTAGATATTTGTATTTATTCAAGAAAAGAAATATTATTTTTATAATATATGTCAATGAGTTTCTTGCTCATTGAAATAGGTCTAGCACATGTTAAGTGATATAGGTGAGTCAAGGATTCAAAACAAAATGATTGATGACCTTAAGGGCATGTTACTCCATGTATATGTTTGTATAAGAGTCAAAGAATAACCCTGCAAGCAAATTCAAGCCTCCCCCAAAGAAAAGACACCTCCAAAGCAGCAATCCGAGCTATATAAGTCAAGTCGGCCTAAGGACAGCAAGTTGGCCTCAAGTCGGCCTAAAGGAGGGATAGTCTTCTATATATAGAGGTTGTACACTCCCTCTTAAGGTCAAGCTATCATCTCTGAAATTAGCGAAGGTAGGAAGCCAAGAAAATGGTAATAAAAAGACAAGAAAAGGGTCTCCAAGGCAGCGAAGAAAGAAGGAAGCAAACCGAAGTGTTAAAGGGTCAGTTACAACCATACATGCAAAGAAAGAAGAGTTGTCTTTGAGGCTATAACAATAGTAACCTACAGTCAACTATATCTCATTGATTAAGGTTGAAACTAGGCCTACAAGGCCTCTCACTCAAATGTGGAAGAAGGCAATACAAACGAAGGGAGAAGGAGAAGTTTGACATAGTTTTTGTGAAGAGATTCCCTCACACATACAAGGAACTAGGGTTGCATTACTGTTGCTCCAAGTATGCAATATTTGTGAAAGAGAAGAATGTTCATTTGGGAGACAACAAGGTCATATCCTTAAGTTAGAAAGGCTCCATCACAAGCGAAGGAAGAAAAGGTCAAGGAACATTCTAGAGTGTACAATAGAAGGTCTCTATAGTTGTCGGAAAAAGTGTCAAAGGAAGAAAGACAAAATGTTGGAAGTAGGAGGACGAAGTGCTACAAGAAGAAGTAATCTTGAAAGGGCTTGACTTGTGCTTGGAGGATATTCTTTTCAAGGGTCTAGGGTTTGGCATTTGATCAATAAGAAGCTTCAATAAGAGAAACTTACTAAAGGGTTTTCCTCTCAAGAGAAGAGAGGTTTTGGCCCTGGCAAAGAGCCAACATCTTATATTCTTGTTCTTATGTTTTTGGTAGCAATTTGGTGAAGCACACACACATGCATTAACAAGAAGAAGAAGTTGATTAAGCTAACAAGAAAAAGTAAAAAGACTCCACAAATTTTTATCAACTGTTGACAACTAATCATCAGAATTGAGTGAATAAATATAATCAATGTAAATAAATAATAAGAGATATGAACAGTCATCGGGAGATGAAGTGAATAGTCTCCCTCATGTATATAATAAAGACCAACCTTAAGGAATAATATGAATTGATTTGTTTTGAGGAGTTACTGCCTGGTCCGACATGGTACCAGAGCTAGCTCCCAAAATTAGTTGTAACTTCCTTCTGCCATTTTCTTGCAGTCTGTCCCCCTGTGGAGTCTGTCTACTGCGCTCTCTGGGTTCTCTGCCATAATTATTGTCTGCGCCATTTTGTGCTCTGTGTTACCCACTACATTTCTTCTGCATGTGATGCAGGAAAGTGTTTCCTCTGCGGACAGAGGCAACCCCTCTAGCCCTAGAGTGGGTCTAGTCACAAAAAAGGATAGATCAACAATAGATTTCCTTAAACAATTAAAGTTGGAGGCCTACCTCAACCGGTGGTCGATGGAGTTCCGTTGCGTTGCTCCAGCTTCTGCTTCCTTCTCCTCAATGAGTGATCAACCTTAAACAAAGTAAAGGAAATACAACAAAGCACATAACCGGAAACAACAATGAACTATTTACTCACAAAGTCAAGAAGTCATTAGCTATCAAGTACATTACATACAATACATAGGAAAACATCATTGATTGCGTTAATAATGAAATAAGAGTCATCTTACAACCAAAGTCTTGACGTCACAAGCCTTCTCAGAAAGAGTCCAACCAGCATGTTCTTCAAGCATTCACTCTTTGAAGATGGATCTCCCAACATACAAGAGCTCTCTCACTCATAAGTTTTACACAAGATCAAGGGCACTTCACAACCTTCCACAATCTATCAACAATCCCACACTTATCACTCTCACACCAGCTATCTAGAAAACTCACAAAAAACTAACAGCCTGCTCAACTAGCCAACTATCAGAAAACTAGCAATGCATATCAATGGTGAGAGTTTAAATAGGAGTCTCCATGAATGGGGGAAAGGAGAGCTTATCACCAAGGAAGGTAGCACAATTGACGGAACTGCCATACCAGGGAAGGAAGGGCGACATAAACAAGGCCAAAAACCAAGTTTGGAGTCATCTGGAAGGCCGACTATTGGAACAATTCGCCCAATCTGGATCATCACAGGCACAGAACTGAGCTTCAGCATTGACATCACAAGTGATCAATGCAAATAGTCAGAACATCACTTAAGGAAACACATAGCCCCGCGCTGGTGCTTAAAATCAAGCCATCACAGGAATCAGGTGTACTTTCACGCTAGCAGCGTGGGCGTTCTGTCCATGAGCGCCTTTCGGCACGTTTATTAAGCCTATAACCGCGATGAGGCAAATGCTTTAGGAAAAGTGGGTCAATTGGCAACATAGGAGGGCATTTGTCTATCATAAGCATGTTTGACTTGGACACCTGACACAGTGAGAAGACCGGGAGTGAAAGCAGTGATAAATTACTGTGTAACAGATGCCCCCTAAAGTATGAAGCCCGAGAGAGTGGGAGGAGTGAAATGCTTTACAAAACAACTGAGCTGGAACATTTTATGGAAGAACCTGCACGCAAGTACAATATCTCTAATAGTGAAGTACATGTCGTCTAGGCATGGACGCAGCCATCCAAAAGACATATAACTCAGGTCTATGGTATGGACGCCGCCATCCAGCTAATGAGACCATGATAATGATAAAGGTATGGTTGCAGCCATCCATGAAGACTCAGGTATGGTCGTAGCCATCCATCAATGAGCCATGTAATCACAAACCAATCCACGCAGCCCGAACATATGTAATCTGAGTTCGGGGTCTTGAACCCAACCAACCATAGTACAAATTCTAACATGCGAATAGATGTGCTGAGGTTGAGCATGATAGAAAATTGCTTGAATACCGGTCGATGATGTAAACCGTTAACAAGCACGAGAGAAACCACCAATAATGCCAATGGTTCTCAAGGTACTGTCCAGTACAATCCACGAAGTGCGAAGAATGAGCTGAAGTCGAACACTCGTGGAATCACCCGATCGACGACCAATGATGTGAATCAACCGTCAGGTGCGAAGAACTTGCCATTGAGGCATGCAAGCTCCAAGGTACCAAAGGGGATCTCTAGATCAATCTCCTGGATAATGAGCTGATGTCGACAGGAGATGACCCATCGCAGGAGGGCCATAATGTTTCCCCCATCAACGACATGAGATAAGGAACAAGTGGTAGATGGTGAAACAGAGTATCAGAGAAGGAGACAGAGGTGCAAACTGTAGAAGGATTATACTCTTGAACATGTCGGCGACACGACTCCGGAGGGTGGCAGCATTCAGGTACCAAAGGATTAGAGGCTTGATGAAAACAGCATGGATCAGATGGAATGAGGCTGAATGACAACCCAAACCCGTGGAAGGCCAAATGACAATGTATGGATGTCCCAACCCGATAAGAAACAAAAGTGTCCATGTTCAAGAGTGAATCGTTGTCATAAATAATCGATGATAAACCTATTATTGAATCCAACCTAGTGATAGTTTAACGAGCCCTGGGGAGGAGAAGCTTGGGTCTCGTCATGGTGACGAGTCCAATGTCGTCAAAGTTTAACGAGTCCAACATAAGCAAAACTCGGAGTCTTTTTCATGTTTAGGGAGTTTGAAAAAGACACGGAAAAGAAAACTCCAAGGGGGGTCCTTTTTCGTAGATTTGTGTCTCTCGAGCCCAAAAAAGTATAAAACGATACTCGAAAGAATTGCCCGACCATTACGATCAAGGAGTACTTTTCGTAATTAGTGACTTCGATCAGAAAAAGTAGAAAAGCGACCGAAATCACGTCGTTTCTTAACCATTAACGAACCTGGAACAACAAAAGGCTCAGTAATCTTTTTGCATTTAAATGGTCAGAAAAGAGCTTAAAGGCAACCACCTCTTGTTTACTTTTAACGAGTCAAGAGGAGTAACTCAGCTATCTTTTCATGTTTTAAGTCGGAAAAGGGCTTAAAGACGACTTCATGGATCAAGTGTACACGAAACTCCATCCCCTGTAGATCTACACAAAACACGTCACACGTAAACCCATTCGATATAAAATGAACAACATAGCTAGAAAAACCATATTTTAGCTTAAACATATGATAAAAAATGAGGAAAAACCCATATTCATAAAATAATTTTTTTTTTTTTTCCAAAAATTACTATAAAAGGGGGGTTAAACCATTGATTTTTTTACCATTGTTACTGTTTATACACTATAGAGCATTTTGGAGCACCAAAGTTGGCAAGCTAATTCTAGCCCGTTTGTCCATCATTCGTCCCAAAACTTCGTCTAGGTAGATAGACCTCATCTTACGCCTCAATTCAATGTCTTTTTTCATGCATTTGACCATGAAATGTGTGAGTTTGGGCGGATTTTGCAAACCAAGTTACGTCGCTCGGTCATCGCGGGTATAGCCCTCGGGTCCGCGATGACCGAAAAAATTTACACATAATACGCCTCGATCATCGCGGAAGAGTGATGTACTTCCGCAATGACCGCGGAAAAACAACACTAGCGCCCCTCACATCATCGCCTCTGTTTTAGAAACAGACGCGATGACGGCGCGCGACCATTTTTTAATGCAAATTATGTTTAGGATTTTGTAAAAAGGGTGCTAGTTGATTTTTTCTGTCATGCAGGCTATAATGGCGTTCGTCTGGCAAGAACGAATGCATGATGACAATGATATCCAAGCTTTCGCCGATGTGGAGTGCCGAAACGCATTGCGAGCATGCAGATTGTTCAAATTCTTCCTTACTCCACACCTCCGGTCACAGCCTGATTTATTGGAGCTACTGATCCGGGCCTGGAATCCCACAAATGGGAAATTCATCATCCGAGGCCGGGGTATTGAATTTGATGCCACAGACATATGTTTTTTGACCGAGCTGTCCCGTCGGGGTGAGAGACCAACCTTGGAGGGCCAACGACCTGGGGACGAATCACTAGAGATGATTATGGCACGAGTGTGCCCCCAGGCACAAAAAACAAAGAGCGGAAGGTGGCAATCCCGACAGTGAACGACGTGATTCTTCGTGCTATGTTATTCATGGTGACACGGGCAACAGGCTCCCAAGCCCAACATGAGGCTTCGAAGACCCATCTCCGGCTGGCTCTCGAATGTCTCAACCCAACCATGTTTAACTGAGCAGACACAGTGACGGCAAACATGAAGAGGCAGCTTACCAGATGTCGTCGAGGAGAGATGAAGCAGTTTGGCTACGGCTCCATCTTAGTCTCGCTCATGTTGGAGCAGGTGCCAGCACTGCAGCTACAGGACACGGATTTGGATGTGCCCAGACCACGTGAGACCAGAGCTACACGGTGGGCACACGTCATGCCACGAGGAGGGGGTGGAGGACCAGTATCGTGGGGGATACTGTTTCGAGAGTGGCTGGAGCGCTAGGTGATCTTCCTCGAGGATTGGCCATATGTTGGCATGGACTTCTGCAGATATCCTGACATGCAGCTGCCCCCAAGCAAGCAGTTGGATGATGGTGGTAAGACACTTGATCACATTGTTTTTGCATTTTATATTTTATGATGTTTTTAAATTTTTTATGTATATGTCCTAATAATAGTCACTGTGGAATTGCAGACGTGGGACCAGTGAGACCCGTTGGGTTGGCTCCAAAGGCATGGAGGGATGCACAGGGCATCGGAGTACTGGCCGTGGCTCCTCCAACGGATGACGAGATGGAGACAGTGTCTAGAAACCTCGAGGGTCTGATGGCGGGGATCCCTGATTAAATGGGGATCGAGGAGGTCCCCGTAGCGTTGCAGATCCACACAGTAGGAGTGGGACCCAGGGTGCACCGCTTGTTGAGGTGGGTGGCATGGGCGGCGGTGTGCTATAGGGAGCACAACCCGCCACAGTAGACGCCTAGGTTTATTTCTTGTTGATGATTTTTTGAGAGACATGTGTCTCAGATGTACGGAGAACACAGACTCTGCTTGGACATATACATTTATTTTTTGAGCGCCTTGGTGCACCACACGACATATATATATACATATTCCTATGGTTTATTGTGTTTTTTATGCTTCTATCTGCTAATTTAATTACATGTTATGCAAATGTATGTCTAATACATAATTGGCTAACGCATCATTTAACGTGTTTAATCGCCTTGGAATATGTTGATGTGTGATAAAATCAAAATTCCTTTCTAACAATTTAACACGTAAATACAACCTTAAAATTCGATGCTCTCTGACGGAATATCGCCCATTGCACTGATGGACAACAAGTTGAGAATCCAGGTTCACAACCAATGTTCGAATACCGAGATTAATCGCCTCGGCCAGTAACTCAATAACTGCACTATACTCAACAACATTGTTTGTGGTACAGCCTAGACAAACACCTTGAAGGTCTACCAGTTCACCATGAGGATCGTAGATCACCCATGCCGCTAAAGACAGGTTGCATGTACTACGGGAGGCACCATTGGTGAAACCAATGTAAGGTGCACCAGACATCTGCACAAGAGGCAAAAAGACACAATAAGCAGCAATCATGCCGACACACCAAGCCAAAAACATGAAAACACGCACACACACAACACACATGCTAAAACACGCGTATGTAAAAATCAAAGTGCATGGAATTCACGCATAATATTTTTTCAAGTAAAGCCCATTTCGGGGCTTATCCATAGGGTTACCTTCATAGTCAATCAGCTCGTAGGCCCCTTTCTGCAAAACTCGCTTTACAATATAGGCCCATGCCACATGGGCTCGAATTTGCCTGCCCCCAACTTATCATTGGCTTGATCGTAGAGCAGGACTAAATCTCCCTCAACAAAAGAATGAGGATGAACAGTATGATCGAAGTGAGTTTTCACTCTCTTCTTCTGTGCTTCGATAGCTAGAGAGGCTAGTCGACAAGTCTCATGTAGCCCCTCCAGGTAAAGAAGGCATTCTTCTACCGGAGTAGTGTCGGGGAGTAATTCGACGGTGAATTTCAAAGAAGGGATCTCGCACTTGATGGGAAGGGTAGCCTCCAGTCAGTAAACCAATTGGAACGGGGTGAAACCGGTGGCATCCTTCACAGAAGTTCGGTAGGCCCATAAGGCAGAGAACAACATCAAGTGCCAGTTGGACTTGTGCATGCCAATGGTTCATTGAAGCATCGTAACTAGAACCTTGTTGACGGCTTCTACTTGGCCATTGGCCTAAGGATAGGATGGAGTCGAGCTATCATGCTGCAAGCCTAACTGGGTTGTAAGCTCAATCATCATATGATTATGGAAATGTTTACCGTGATCAGTGACGATAGCCGGAGGGACTCTGAACCGTGAAATAACATGATTAAACAAAAACTGCACCGCTGTGTGACCGTCTTCGGATAGTGTGGGCATTGCCTTGACCCATTTTGTGAAGTAATCAACGGCAACGATGATATACCCATGCCCCCTAGCAGAGCGAGCGTTACAGGTCATATAACCAATGCCCCATTTTGCAAAAGGGCCAATGGTAACAACAGGGTGCAATGGAGTGAGGGGCACACGCATCTTCCGCTGGTAGATTTGGCACTCATGACAGGAGCGGACGGCAAGAATGCAGTCCTTAAAGATGGAGGGCCAAAAATAACTGGCGCAGAGGATCTTTTGAGCAGTAGCATATCCGGACATGTGACCACCACAGGCACCATAATGGCAGTCATTTAAAAATCTCTCAGCTTCCTCGAGCGTTAAACATCAGCGGAGAACAGAATCGGTGCCGAGATGGTACAGGGTGTCCCCAATAATACGATAGGGCTGAGATTGATGGTGAATTCATCGTCGAGCGTCCTTAAACATATCAGGATGAAAAGAGGACATCTGCAGATAGACAATGATATCCTCATACCAGGGATCGAGGGTGCTAATTAAGAACAGGGTTTCGTCCGAAATATGGTCCTCTAACCGAGAGGGCACGGCAAGAAACGGAAAAGAGCACAGCAACTCAGCAAAGACAATGGATTTCTTGCACTTGGCAGTGGTGAATTCCAAGTCAAACACTTGGAGGATAACAATCCACTTCGAGTACTTGCCCCCCAGCAACTGACGCGACAGAATGTACGTCATCAGGTTGCAATCGAAAACCACTGTTGTAGTGCGCAATAAGATATAATGGCGAAAATGTTGGACAGCGCAAACGGTGGCCAATGCCAAATTCTCAACGTGAGCGTATCGAGATTCCGTATCTAATAGATTGCAGCTGAGATAATAAATCACGTGCTCAATGTCATCGTCGTCATCTTGAATGAGAGCCATGCCAATAGTGGTATCGGAAGCGGCCAGATACAGAGTGTAGTCGCGATGATAATTAGGAGGACGCAACAATGGAGCAGAAACAAGGAGAGCCTTGAGGTGCTCAAAGGACTCTTGAGCAGCGGCATCCCAAAGAAAAGGGGTGTCCATCTTTAATAACCGCGCGAATCCTTTGGCCACTTCGGCATAGTTCAGAATGAAGCGTCGTAAAAAATTCGCTTTGCCCTGCAAGCTCTGTAATTGCTGCAAAGAAGCAGGGGGAGGAAGATTCAGAATGGCCTCAACTTTAAGAGGATCCAGACGGATGCCCTCTCAGGAGACGAAGAACCCGAGAAGTCTGCCAGACTCTACGCAGAAGACACACTTATGTGGATTGAGCTAGATACGGTAGTGTCGACAACGGAGAAAGATCTCGCGAAGATGAGTGGGATGGTCCTGTCGTTTAGCTAAATGAGTTGGTAGATCATCCAGGTAAGTTTGCACGATGTGTTGAATGTCATGGAATGCATAAGACATCGCGCGTTGGAAGGTAGCACCGGCATTCTTCAAACCGAAAGGGAGCTTTTTGTAAGCGAAAGTGCCCCACGGACAGATAAAGACGGTCTTGTGTTGATCGGTGGGCGTAATATTAATCTGGTTATAACCAGAAAAACCGTCCATGAATGAGTACATTTCACTTCCGGCACACTCATCAATGAGCTGGTCAATGAAGGGTGTGGGGTAGTTATCTTTGGGACAGGCTCAATTAATATCACGGTAATCAACACATACCTTGATGGTGCCCTGCTTTTTAGTCACAAGGACGATATTGGAAACCCAATCTGTGAGTGGGATGGGGTAAATAAAACCAGCCTTGAGAAGCTTTTCAACTTTCATTTTAATGGTTGCAGCCTTTCGGGGGTGCACGGGGCATAAGCGCTGTCGAATAGGCTTAGCACCCAGATACGTGGGTATCTCATGCACCACAATACTTGGGTCGATGTCGGGCATTTTTTCGTAAGACCAAGCAAACACGTCACGAAATTCGCGAAAAAGACAAGTATAGAGATGAATCTCCTCAGGAGTGCAAGTTACTCAAACATAGATGTGCTCGACAATCCCTGGTTTAACAGAGATGTCAATCGGGTGGGTTTGCGTGATGTTTCCCATGTTCCCTTCAAAGGACACTTGATAAACTTGAATGGGTGTCTAAAGGGGTTGTGAGGGGAGACAAGGAGCAAACCGCTCGAGACAGGAAAGCATTTCCCGGTGGGCAGGGAGGAACGAGGAACAGTGGTGGACATTGGACCAAGGGGGTTCCTCGAGAGACATGGTCCCGATAATGGCTTCATCAGAAGGAAATATTTCCTTTAAAAGATCTGAAGTAGTGTAGTCTCCAAGCCAAGGGGAATGAGCGTACGAGTCAAGAGCTCTCCTCAAAGGAGAAGATTCAGGAGGGGGAGCCGATGCAGAAACAATCTTGACGTAGTTGAGCTCGGCAGGACTCAACGGCATCTCATCGCCCCACGATTCTATCTGATCAGTGGGGGGAAGAACCCAGGGATCAGAACGAACGAAATCATATTAGTAGGAGCGACGTTCGGAGGTGGGAGTGAAAAAACACCCATAAGGGTAGGGTCTTTAAAGAGTCCAACTCCCACACTCTCTAATGGGATGGAGGTATGCTCCACGAAAGGCATGTTGCCTTCGGAAGAGGAGGCGAAGAAAGACAGCTGGTCTACTGTAACAATCTTCCCCTGATGAGGGAAACGAATGACACGAAATAGAGATGAAGCCACGGCTCGCATGGCATATGTCCAACTTCAGCCCAAAAGGAGGTTGTAAGTTAGATTGGCATCAACGACTTCAACTTCCACTTCGACGTTCTTCCCTTCCAAAGTAATAGGCAAACGTTGGAGTATACCATAAGGGCGAGACTCTCTCCCATCAAAGGCTTCCAAGGTCGTAGGAGACTGACTCAGGGTCGGAGAACCAATAGCCTTCCAACAAGTAATAGACATGATGCAAGTTGAAGCGCCTTTATCAATGACGGTACGATGAATCGTTTTGGAGTTGATGATGACCTGGATAAGGAAGGCAATTTGGTGAGGCAGTCTCGGTACATGGCTTTCGAGATCAAAAGTGATCAGATCCGAGTCGGTCGGGTCAATGCCACCGATAGCCGATAGCAAGGACTTCCTCTGGGAGGGGCAGCTCTGGAGAATTTCTAGAGCAGACATAGCTGACAGAGCCTGGGCTAAGTCCTCAATGATGTTGTAGCGCTAAGCAGCACGAGCATTAGGGTTGTAAGAAGATTTCCTTAGTACACCTTTAGGAGGGGGTCAGATGGGCGTCTCAGTGCTAGGTCTCTCAATCTGGAGTGGACCAGAACTAGACGGAGGAGCGCTTGAGGGAATCTCAGGCTCTTTCCCGGCAGGTGACGAATATTATGTGGACGGGGATCGTCCCAGCCATAAACACTTGAGAACCAAAGGGTGAAGAGGATTGGGATGGGTTAACCACCATTTGCGTTTGCTGCGAGGGGAAAGGTTCTTTCAGCATTGCAGGAGTCCCAGGAGCACCTTTCAACAAGCGACTAACTTCAGACTGCCTTGGGCAGTCTTTTGTATAGTGATCCTCGTCACAGATAAGACAAGGATACTTGGGCTTGTGTTTGGTTCCTTCCTCAGGTGGAGGTTTAGGGGAATCCTGCTTGGGTTGATCAGCTTTATTCTTCCCTTTTCCCTTCTTTTTTCCTTTCGAGGCTTTATCCGCCGTGGTGGATTGAACGACGTTGACCTCAGAAGTATTAACGGAACTAGACACAGCGTGAGAAGTATTTTCATTCGAAGCATTCGACTTTTGCTTCCCAGGGTTCGTAGAAGATTTCTTAGAAGGTGGATTAAAGGAACCAATGATACCATCAACAGATGGTGTTGGCGGGGCTTTGGAAGTTCTAGGTCTCGGGGCATCAAGAAAATAATCATATAGTGTACCAGACTAGGAATAAACCAAGTCAAGGTATTGAGCATGTGCTATAGCCTGCTCCTCAGTTACACATGCTCCCATAGCAATGTCTCATGTTATCGGACCGACGAATGAGGTCGTGAACCAGTCGGTCAACAGTTGGTCGGGAATCCAAAACTTAATCAAGCAGCGACGCCATCTCCATTCATGGATATGATCGGAGATATGCGTAGTCGTCGATTGTTTAAGGGATGTCAGGAGATGTGTCCCTGTTTCATATCGAATCGACAATTGAAAATGAGTTAAAAATGCCATCGCCAATGAGTTAAAACCCTGAAAAGATCCGCGAGCTAACTCAATATACCACTTAGCAGCAGAGCCAGTGAGGATCCTTTGAAAAAGGCGGAACCGGATCGAATCATCAAGCCACAAATTTGACGAACACCATAGATGATAAGTCATAACGTGGGCCTGGGGGTCTTCTCCAGCGTTGCCATCAAATTTGGGACAATCACCGGGGATCTTAGTTGGGACCGGTGGCTAATACGGATTATGAAGGATAGGATCATTGGTCAGTTTGGACACACTCGGCAGCTCCAATGTCCGTAATACTGCTACCCATAGGAGGGTTGCGTGTAAGACGGCTGACCTTGATAAGGTGGTCCTTGAAAATTCGCAGGGGATACTTGGCCACCACCGTAACCAGTGGTACCCTAGGCAACATCCAACAGGACTGAGACCTCAACCGCAGGCTGAGATGGCAAAGGCCCGTGGTGGTAAAGGTGAGCTCCTTGAGCATCATAATAATGAAACGAGCCTTGCGTGCCCAAATTCTGAAAGGCATGCCAATTTGGATCATATGCCCCCCCTGCTAGAATGGAACGAGAAGAAGGTGGGGCACTAAGTGTAGGATCAACAACTCTAGATGTGGATACCGATGGGCAACTATTCGCTGATCTGGGGGAAGGTCCAGCAACAGTGGTCACAATCGAGGATGCAGTGACGGCACCAACAACAGGTGCTGAAGAAGCTACACAGACAGTTGGAATAGTCAGGACTGAAGTGACAAACGTATTGTGAATTTGAGGAATAAAACACTCCGAAGTCGGAGTGATGGTATGGGACCACATAGAACCCGTAAAGGAGGTCCTAGAACTGATAACATCGCTTAAAGCCCTATAGCGTAAGGGCAATGTGACACCAAGAGGGGTGACACTGAAGGGTGGAGTTTCTGCTGGGATAGGAATTTCACCGCTCATTGCAACGGATCCTTCACTTGTGATGGGGGATCTGTCATCCATGTCAGAAGAAGACATTGGGACCGAAACACTAGGAGGAGTAACGGGAATATCCTCTTAGGAAGGCTCCCAAATGGGGTTCTAATGAATATCGTAAGCCTCATCTTCTGGAGCGCGAGAGTTGATCAGTTGGATACTCAGAATAACAGGGAGAGTATCACTACCAACCGGGATCTCAGGAGCAACAAAAGAGGGAGACCCTTGGTCACTTGGAACGGGAGACGGGATCGGTGATTCCGCCAGGATGATTCGATTCAAAAATCCTAGGAAAACTAATGGGAAAGAACCCTACTCAAGCTAACGCAAACAAGATCTAACAGGGTGAATGTGAACGTGGCCGAATAAATTTTAAGACATAAGAATACAACTTGATCTTTTCATCTTTAAAGAGTCCAAAAAAGGACCAAAAGATGACTCTAGTCACCTTCGAATGTTTAATGAGCCTGAAGTGACAAGTGCTCAAATGAACCTTTTCTTTTAGGGAGTCCAAAAAGGAGCGAAAGTGACTACTCTGGAGAACTAGGCAAAAGGTTTACCAGACAATCCGTAAAACTGCATATACACCTTGGCAATCGTATGAGAACCAAGGACTTTCCGTACGGCAGTCAATCTTCTCGAATGTTGTGTTCGGTGCATTATGGTTTGTAAGGCGGCAGACACAGCTTCCTATGGATAAAGGACGATAAACCTAGTGGGGTCTCCCCATATACTCGACGATACATGGGAACACAATTCCGTCCTAGACCACTATTGAGTCACAAAAGGAGGAATCACCCAACCTTGACTGGAAACAAAAGTGACTAGGTTTAATGACGCCGGAGCACGTCTCTAGCCTAGACCTCTAATAATGTGTGTTATGTTCCAATGCGTTGTTAGATTTATTCAGTTCATTTTAAAGTTGATCTTGGATTATGTTTCAGTTTTCAGGCCTTACCGTATGTATATAATAAATCCTAGGATGCAGCTAGAATGCACAAAAAATCTTTTTTCTTCAATGAACGCCTACCTACAGGAGGGTAGAGAGATCATTTCCAAACCAAGACAACAATGGTAGTCACTCAATGCATACAGACACCAATTCCTAAAGTGCACGGATACTACTAATGAGAGATCTTTATCATTCGCTTTCCAATATGCAAACTTGAAATGCAAATTCACTTTCACTTTCGTACTAAATGAATGCAACCTTTTTTATTTTGATGTCTTTAAATCTTAGAAGAGACAAATAAGCAACAAGAAAGAGTGGAAAAGCCCGGTTGATCCAAACAATTGTACTCTATGTTTGGTATCGAAAATAAATCGAATCAATGCCAAAATCGGTTCAATAACATTCACTAAACAATCAACCAAAAACAAGCTAAGGGGAAGGCTTCAATCAAATCAACAAAAACCACAAACAAACCTTGAGAAAACAAGCAACCAAGCCAACAGATTTCAAGGAACTTGAAACAGTGATCTAGGTCACATAAGCAAAAAGACAAGATTCATTCAACAAAGCTCATGAGAAAGCGCCTCAACCATGAACAGTGAAAAACAAGTCACCAAGCAAGCGAGAAAAGCAATGGACCAGTAAGATTGATGGACTCAAGAGGCAGAAATGAGAAAACCAATTCTACAGAAATCAGCGCGGGCAATACACAAGCAACAAGTGCTGATAAAGCACTAGCCACAGCAATAAAGCGATGTCAGCGTGGAAGCACATGACTTTCCCGCGATGGTCCGATTTCCAGAACCGTCGTGACTATTAGGCGTAATTACGTGATGAACAGGATATTACAAAAGGGTGATCGCGATGACAGCGCGACTGTTAAAATTAAATTCGCGATGATGTTCAAAACAGTGACAGGCGAACCAAAACTCCCAAATCAAAAACAGCCAATCCTTCAATCAAATAGGGGTATTTCCCAGATTAACCCAGGAAACTCAAAGGACTGGTAACTAATCCCCAAAACTTCAAAAGAAACCAAATCAACAAAAATCAAAACAAGAGCAAACAAGAAAAACAAAGGGCAAAACTCCTCCCCAGTTGAGTCGCCAATTTTTGATGCAAGAAAGTGTTCCCTCTGCGGACAGAGGCAACCCCTCTAGCCCTAGAGTGGGTCTAGTCACAAACAATGACAGATCAACAATAGCTTTCCTTAAACAGTTAAAGTTGGAGGCCTACCTCAACCGCTGGTCGATGGAGTTCTGTTGCGCTGCTCTAGCTTCCGCTTCCTTCTCCTCAATGAGTGATCAACCTGAAACAAAGCAAAGGAAATACAACAAAGCACGTAACTAGAAACAACAATGAACTATTTACTCACAAAGTCAAAAAGTCATGAGCTATCAAGTACATTACATACTAGACATAGGAAAACATCATTGATTGCATTAATAATGAAATAAGAGTCAGCTTACAACCAAAGTCTTGACGTCACAAGCCTTCTCAGAAAGGGTCCAACCGGCATGTTCTTCAAGTATTCACTCTTTGAAGATGGATCTCCCAACATACAAGAGCTCTCTCACTCATAAGTTTTACACAAGATCAAGGGCACTTCACAACCTTCCACGAGCTATCAATAATCCCACACTTATCACTCTCACACCAGCTATCTAGCAAACTCACAAAACACTAACAGCACTGCTCAACTAGCCAACTATAAAAAAACTAGCAATGCATATCAATGGTGAGAGTTTAAATAGGAGAAGGAGTCTCCATGAATGGGGGAAATGATAGCTTATCTCCAAGGAAGGTAGCACAATTGACGGAACTGCCATACTAGGGAAGGAAGGGCGACATAAACAAGGCCAACAACCAGGTCTGGAGTCATCTGGAAGGCCGACTATTGGAACAATTCGCCCAATCTGGATCATCACGGGCACAGAACTGAGCTTCAGCGCTGACATCGCAAGTGATCAGTGCAGATAGTTAGATCATCGCTTAAGGAAACACATAGCCCCACGCTGGTGCTTAAAATCGGGCCATTGCGGGAATCAGGTATACTTTCGCGCTGGCAACGCGGGCAATCTGTCCATGAGCGCCTTTCAGCGTGTTTATTAAGCCTATAACTGCGATGAGGCAGATACTTTAGGAAAATTGGGTCAATTGGTAGCATAGGAGGGCATTTGTCTGTCATAAGCATGTTTGACTTGGACACATGACACAGTGAGAAGACCGGGAGTGAAACCAGTGATAAATTACTGTGTAACACTGCACATAACCATTGTCTTCCATATTCCATATATTCCGACCTGCCGGATACGAACCAGAGATTCCCTTACTGGATTCGGCGTTAGTTCTTCCATGCCTCAGCTTTGAAAACCATGGATTCTTCAGACAGAATTCTGGTTTGTGATGCTTGATGCAGCAGTCACTATTTTCCTTCGCTGCATTTTCTCTTAATGAAATATGAGGTTTGAAGCTTGAAAGCTCACAGTGCCTCCTAAGCCTCTCACCAACAACCACCACCACCGTCGCTCGCCCAAATCAAAGAAGCACCCATTGTTTCTATTTCGGAATCGCTGCCATTCATTCATTCAATCCATCATTGATTCCAGAGGCGCTCGGCTGCCTCTTCTTCTTTCTTTCCATCGGGCAACCATCGCTATACAACTGGAAGTCCATCCTGGCACCATCCTTTCAAGGAGATCTAACATCGAATTCTGAGAGGAATTTCATGGTTCTTGAATCTAGAATCCAGATCCTTGCGTCTACCCATTATGGACCCTGGACTAAAAAGTTGAATTTCTTCTTTTTTGATCCATTATTGTTTTTGTTCCTTAACCCGTAATGGGCGACAATTCCCCTCAATGTCTTCATCTTTGTTTTCCTGGTGCGCTCCTAGGGTTTTGGACAACAATTGCAACAGCTTCCCCGGCGACCTGCTCTCTATAATTGATGCAGTTGATACATTCTGAATTGTAACTTCTATCAAATATGTGACTCACAGAAGTACATTTATGTTGCTTAAATTATAAGCTTGGGAGACTAATTGAAGCTTGAAATCTCGTGGTGTTTAAAGGCTTCCCAATTTTGAACGCTGCCTCTATTCGTGTATACATTGAATGCCATGTGTTGAATAGAATTGTATAGAGCTTTGTGAACGATGTATGGTATAACGTTGTATTGTATATACCTCTATTGAAGTGTTGTATTACGTTGATACACAGTTACGCTGTCATATATTTACGCTACTCCTGTACAGTCTTGGGTATTGAATTTGTTGTCCTGTCATATCAAAATTTTATTTTTTCCCATTAGGAGTAAAATTTTTCAGCAAAAGCTTTTTTTGTTATAGAATGCATTCAATCATATCCATGGTGGGAATAGTTTTCACTAGTAAGGAGAACTATCCTGAGTGGTCCCGCATGATAAAACACAACCTTATTTTCAATGAGTTGTGGAAAGGAGTGTGCATTGGAGACTGAGACAAAGAACCAGAACAGCCAACTCATACAAAGAGCTCGCCATTTGGGAAAATAAGAACAGCAAAGCCTATGCATTAATCACAACATCTATAAATGAAGAGGTGAGTCGCCATATTTCACCATTATCAGCTACTTTCGAAGCCTTTCAAACGCTAAAAGAACTCTATGACTCACATTCTGCACTTGAAGTTGTTCAACTCATGATTAAACTCTTCACCCTTGAACTACAAAATAACGATCCTATTGCTCTTGCATCTGAAGTAAAATCTATAGTGCATGATATCAAATCCACTAAGGTTGAATTGGATATTCCTCTTATCACTTTTCTAAGGGAACTTTATCCTACTTACTCCAATTATCTTGAGTCATTGCAAGCAAATGGAAATCTCAAAGATATTACCTTTGACTCTCTTGTGAAAAAATTTGTTGAAAGAGAGAAAGCTTTTGGAAAGAAGACAGTCCCTGAATCTTTTGAAGAGGCTGTGTGCCTTGCTCATAATGAAAAGAATTCTGCTCAAGATTCTTCCAAAGGAAGAGGTGGTCGAAGAGGAAGAGGAAAATATTTCAGAAGCAGGGGGGGCAGACACTCTCAAGGAGAAAAGGCAGATTTGCACTACATATGTTGTAAAAGAAATGGATCACATGATGGCTCTACATGCAAGTCACCATGGGACAAAATTGAGCAGCAAAGAAACCAACAGAAAGGTAAAACAAATGACACAGGGAAAGGTAAAGCACCTGAATCTACTCACTATGTTGTGGCACAATGCAATATTGGAGTAAATGAAGATTTATTTAATGCTTCACTTACTTCTTGGAAAAATGATTGGTTGCTTGATTCAGGAGCAACTTGTCACATGATTCATAGAAAAGATTTTTTTGAAGAATTTACTGACAATTTTGATGGAGCAGTATACTTTGCAGATCAATCAAATCAAGCCATTGGGGCTTGGCACAATCGAGCTTAAATTGCGTGGTCTTCCAGACTTTCTTCTGCATCATGTTCTATATCTCTCACAGCTCAAGAGAAACTTGTTGTCCTTGGTCCACATCTGCCAGCAAGGTCACTCCATTCATGTGTTTGATGGCAAGCTTGAGGTGAGAAAATCATCTGACCACTCACTTGTCGTGAGCGGAATAGACGAAGAAAGGCTTCTCAAGCTGCAAGGTACCTCTGCTCATGCACAACATTTCTCATACAATCCTCATTATGAAGAAGGTACACTTCCATCAAGTTTATTATGGCATGCTAGATTTTGACATTTGAACTATGACAGCTTCCGCTTGTTGAAGAAAAATGGTGTTGATAGTTTGCCTACAATTCCTAGGAAATTTAAGCAATGTGATGCTTGCATTCTAGGAAAGCATAGAAAACAGTGTTTTCATGATTTACATTCAAGAACACATAGAAAACTTGAACTCATTCATTCAGATTTATGTGGTCCAATGCTTGTTCCTTCTGCAAATGGAAATAAATATATGATGACACTTATTGTTGACTACACCAGAATGTGATGGGTTTATTTATTGAAGAACAAATGTAATGATTTTCAAACATTCAAGAACTTTCATAAATGGATTGAAAATGATGCACAATCTCATATTGGGTCTATTTTCACTAATAATGGAAAAGAATACACATCAAATGAATTTGAAAACTATCTTCGCCAACATGGGATCAAACATCAAACAACTATGCCTTATAATCCCCAACAGAATGGTGTAGCTGAAAGAATGAATAGAGCAATATTGAATATGGTACGATTCATGCTTTTCTTCAAAAATGTAAAGATAATGTTTTGGGCTAATGCTGTTCTATGTGCTGCATATATAAAGAATAGATGTCCATCTAATGTTATAAGAAACAAGACTCCTTATGAATTGTGGTATGGACATGTTCCTTCGGTAAAACATCTCAGGATCTTTGGTTCCACCTGTTATGCTTTGATACCAAAGGTACATAGAAACAAACTTGGTGCTAGAAGTCGTAAGTGTATCTTCCTGGGGCATTCAAACACCTCCAAAGCATACCGCCTCTATGATGAAGTAAATAAAAAGTTTGTTGTATCTAGAGATGTAATTTTTCTTGAATCATCCAAATCTGACAATGTTTTTGAGCGGCAACTTGATCGCTTGGATAGATTCGCAAAAACAAAATCATTTCAAGAATTTGATAATCAGATTCCACATCTTGAAGGGGGGATTCCTATACTAGATCAACATGTGGAATCTTCTTTTGAAGAACACTCTCCCCGCATGAAACTCCAACAACAGATGATGCTTTAAGTGATGTAATTGATAGAATTTGGAGACTCAATCTTGATTCAGTCCCAACTCAATCAACAGAGTAGCTTGGACCATCTCAGAAAGGTCCCCCAAAGTGGCTAACGAAGACACTTGAAAGTGTTCATCCTGATGAAATTGGAAAAACAGAAACCAGAAATTCAAACCGACAAAATGGAGGTGATGTAGATGACTCGAATTCACCTGTTGATATGGATCTTTCTTATGATTGTGAATTGAACTTGTCTACAGATTTTGAACCAACTTCCTTTAAAGAAGCTGCTTCTCATGATGAATGGAAAGAAGTGATGAAAAAGGAGTATCATGCCCTCATAAAGAATGACACTTGGAAGTTGGTTGATCCTCAGAACGGTTGGAAAGTCCATCAAATGGATGTAAAAATTGCTTTCTTGAATGGAGATCTAAAAGAGAATGTTTTTATGTCCCAGCCTGAAGGATTTATTGTGAAAGCACATGAACATAAAGTATGCAAACTTGTGAAGCCCTTGTATGGCCTCAAACAAGCACTGCGAGCCTGGTATGAAAAACTAACTGAGCATCTTCTGAAACTCAATTTCAAACATTATGATCTTGATGATGCAACTTTATTTGTCAAGTTGGCAAAACAGTTGTATATCATGTGGTATATGTAGATGATCTTTTGATGACAGGGAACAATGAAAGCTACATTGCATCCATAAAGAAGGAATTGGGGAAAAGTTTTGAAATCACTGATTTGGGCTATGTTCATTACTATCTTGGTATTGAAGTAACCCAACATCTGAAGTCCATATTTCTTTCTCAAAAGAAATACATTGGAGATCTATTGAACAGGTTTGGCATACAGAATGCAATCCTCTTACTACTCCAATGGAACAAAATTTAAATCTCACATCTATTGAAGGAAAAGAATTTGAGGATGCAACAAAGTATAGATAGCTTGTAGGAAGTCTCAACTACTTAACTACTACCAGACCAGACATTTTGTTTGCTATTGGAATCCTCTACAGGTTTACGAAAAGCCTTGTGAGGGACATTGGTCTGCTGCAAAAAGAGTTCTAAGGTACTTGAAGGGAACTCAGGACTTTGGAATCAAGGATACAGAGGTGGACGACTTCAGTTTGATTGGATACTCTGATTCAGACTTCGATGGAGACAAAGAAACTAGGGTATCTACTTCAGGATATGCTATGAGTCTTGGATCAGGAACTATCTCCTAGAGATCACGCAAACAATCAGTTTCAGCAAATTCCACAACAGAAGCAGAATACGTGACAGCAGCTAAAGCAACAAAAGAAATTGTGTGGCTAAGGAAAATTCTTGAAGATTTGCAGGTAAAAAAAGTACAATCAACTCCACTCATGATCGAAAATACCTCTGCAATAAAGTTGGCCAAGAACCCAAAGTTCCATGATCGAACGAAGCACATCAATACCAAATATCATCTGATTCGACATCATGTTGAGGCCAAACAATCTATCTCCGTCATTGTTCCACTAATGAGAAAATTGTCGACATCTTCACCAAAGCACTTGGAAGAGAAAAGCTTGAACGATTCAAAATGATGCTTGGACTCACCAACATCCCTTTAGATTAAACGGGGGAATGTTGACACCTAATCATCAGGATTGGGTGAATAAATATAATCAATGTAAATAAATAATAAGAGATATGAACAGTCATTGGGAGATGAAGTGAACAGTCTCCCTCATGTATATAATAAAGACCAACCTGAAGGAATAATATGAATTGATTTTTTTTGAGGAGTTACTGCCTGGTCTCACATCAACTAACAAAGAATCACACTACACCTAATTGCCCTAAATTCTTCAAGAGTGAATACTCGACCAGACATGTTTTGCAGTAAATGTACTCAGTCAATTCCAAGTAGAGTCAAAGCATGATCATTGGATAGACGAAAAGTATATTATGAGATATCTACGATGAATCATCAACTACTGTCTGAAATATGATAGAAGGAATGATGTCCAATTGATTGGTTATACAAAGTCCGACTGGGGAGGAAGTGAACAAGATGGAAGAAGCACTACTGGAGAATGTTTTAGTTTAGGATCCAGCATGGTCTCATGGATAAGAAGAAAGCAAGACATCATTGCTTTGAGCAGTGCTCAAGTTGAATATGTTGCAGCATGTGAAGTAAGAAGAGAAGCATTATGGTTAAGAAGTTGCTATCCGACTTGTTTGAAGGACCAATGAACCCTACAGTGATGCTTTGTGATAGCACCAGTTGTATTTGTCTGTCTGAGGATCTAGTGTTCCATGGAAAGACAAAGCACATCAACAACAAGTATCACTATATTCGAGAGCTAGTACAAAATGGTGTGGTGCAGCTATGATATATCTACATTGATGAACAAGTAGTTGACATATTGACGAAATCACTTCTGAACAAGAAGCTTTTATACTGAAGTGGCAAGCTTGGTTTGGTGGATTTGTCCTCCTTAACTGAGAGGGAGAGATAGACACTACATTCTTGTGTTCACTTGGGAAGAAAGGATGGAGAATTGGGTAACCATCTGGCATTCGATACTCTTTGTGAATATGGTAGGGCATTCAAGACAAGAGTAGTCGTGGATCTATATTCTTTGCGGATTAGCTACCCAAGAGAAGAATAGTCCAATGGGAGGTCGTACTCTGTGAACACCCGGGTGGGGTATGTATCTTGGGAGACAATGATGATGGTGTCTATATATCATTGGTCTCACCAACATTGTTCTATGATCTTGTGGAGAGATAGAGTTGTTCGTCAAGACCTTGATATGTGACAATGTTGCTTAATATGATGCTAGACAAATGGGTTACCAATCCAACTCTTCTTATGTGATCTCTTCAAATTGAGAATAATCATGTACCTCTTATGAATACCTCCCTAGTTAAGAAGCAGTGTTGAAAAATGTGTAACTAGGTTCGGTCTTTGTAAGTATGAAATGTATTCTTCTAAATATAAAATGGAAAAAAAAAAAGTATTATTATTATTATTATTGGAGCATGGGTTTCATGTTCATGTTCTTTTATTTTATAGGTCAAGCACCCATTGAGTGCTTCTAGGATTTGTCCTAGGTAGAAGGGTCATTATCATATATGGAAGACCCTATGGGCACATATAAATTGTAAAGAAAATTTTATTTTCTCTTGCAAGTGTCAAGATACCTCCAAGCTCAAGTCAGCCTAATGAGTAATCAAATCAGCGTACATGAAGTGCCACGTCCACCCTTGAAGAAGCCTATATATAAGAGGAACTCATCCACCATTTGAATTATCTCACTCTCTCATCTCTAAGTTGAAGAAGAAAGTTCAAAAAAGGATAAGTCGAAGTGTTTCCGTGCCTCATCTATTCTTCTAAGAAGATCAAAGTTAGCGTTTTATGTGTTGGATCTTCTGGGGTTCAATTTTGTAAGCAGAAAAGAAGGGAAGGAAAGAGAAGGTCTCTTAGGGCATATTACTAGCCCTAGGACTCAATTCAAGGAAAGCAAAGTCAAGAGGAAGGTTGTTAGAGGGAGAACGAAGTCTCCTAAAGAAGCAGCAGCAATTGTTGGGGAGCAAAATTTTGGACCCACTGGGAGGTCAAAGATATTGCAACAGGAGGTCGTGGTAGACTTGATCTTGGATGGTATTTGTCTAAGTCTAGGTCATGGTATTCATCAATTGAAAGATCTAAAAGATAAAGAAAAGATTTACGGCTTTTCCCTCAAGAGGAGGGGTTTTGGCCCTGGCTTGCAGCCTATATATTATGTCACTATCTTTACTATTTTGGTATTTGTTTGATGTATTGCACATTGGAATAATAAAGAACAAAGCTAATAAGTAAAAAGTAACACAAGTAGTGATCAAGTTAAGAGAATTAACATATTCATTGCCCTATTGAATTATCTGTGAAAATTTCTGAATCTAACAAATCAAAAATTCCACTGCAGTAAACTGATTTGCATCACCTGCTTGTGTTCTTCATTTTAACAAGTTATTTTCAGAATTATTCAGAAAATATTAATGCAAATACATTGCAGCCTACACCAATATACAGATCAAGTACAGAAAAATAAATTAGACAACCACACAAATGACACTTATTTTTGGACTAAACATCCCCGAAAAAACTAAATGCGAGAAAACCAGTGCAATAGCTCTGAGAGTTTTCTATTATTAAGCAAAAATTATGAATATAAATGTTGGTTGCCCTATCACAAACCAATGATAGAGAAATACAATGGCGAAGAACCTGAGTGAGTTTTACCTCACTTCACCTGGCAGAATCTCATTGATCAAGCAACAAATCTAGTTGGCCCCTGTTAGCGCTTGAAATTTCACCTCAGGCTGAGAAAGGCAAACCTCAAGGCAACATCAAACCATTTAGCCTCGTAGCTAGCCCTACGGGGCAGGAGAAGGCTCTCTCCGGTCTATCTCGTAAAATCGCCAATAGATGAGATGACCAATAAGGTAACACTGATATTAGGCTATTAAACTGATTAGAAAGATTGATTTTGAAGTTTTTGGGTTTTTGGTGGCAAATTGAGGAGATGGCAATTTTGGGTGCGGGGATTGGACACAGTTTCTGCAGGGGGTTCTTTGGGGCGAGGTAGGAGACAGCGTTGATGCCTTTAATTGAAGTGAATGGTCAGGAATGAAAGGAAGAGAGCTAAAGAGAGCAAACAATGACTTTGAATTCTCTTTAGACAGTAGAAAACATTGAAATTAAACAAACTTAAAAGCAGAGCATGGCAAGCTTGAATTCTTACTTTAACACTTCATTTGTTTAATGTGCAGAAGTAAAGAAAGGAAATGAATCACATA
>APFE031614832.1:0-79785 GCA_000404065.3 Pinus taeda | reverse complement strand
GCAGTCAAAACAACTTGCCTCTATAAATTAGGAAACCAATCCATTCATTAAATGTTTGCTATTTCATGCATGAATCTTCTAGAATAGGTAAATGAGTGTCATGGTAACATGAAAATACATTAATTACATCCAAGAGGATGAAAAATCTCATCTCAAGTCAAAACTGGTCAAAACTGGGCGAATTCCTGAGTTGTAGATGAATTTCCTGTGAAACTGCCCAACATGTCACGCGCAGCTGCCTGACATGTCACGCTCCTTTGGAGCTCTGTTTGGGGCACTTGCAGGTGGCCAAATTGGGCAAGAGTAGGCTTGTTGGAAAGGTCTGTGAGTCTACTTTCCAACCCAACTAGAATTGTTGCATTTGGAGTTCATTTGCCCTGTCAAAACTCAATTCTCCCAAGACAGCTTTCTGCAGTTCAAAAAGGTGGCAGAAAGTCAAATTTTGCATGTTTTTTTACTTTTTGGAGGCCCACAACATGACAAAATCTCAAGTCCTTCCATGTGCATATGTAACTTTGCATGAAAAATCTGGAAATGCTGAGTTTTTGTCAAATGGAGTTGCCGGGACGACGCGTCTCACCGGGGGGAGACGCGTTAATGAGCAAAAACTATAAATTGCCAAAAAATACCAAAAATGACCCAAAATGCTCAAAATTTTTTGAAATTTGTGCTTTGGCTGAGCTATTTAGTACTATGCTCCTTCAAGGAAGCCTCGGCCAAAATACGGAGGGGATCGGGCCTTTTTCTTCGTTTTAGTGCCTTTGCCAACCGCCTTCGAAGCACTTTCATCTTTGCTTTGCACACATGCATTCTTGCCCAGTAATGGTTTTTCATGTTCCTCGGCAATTTTTTATTTTGATTGGCCTTAGCCAACAGCCGCTTCAAATGAGCATTGTCTCAAATAAACATAGATTCTCGATCTATGGGTCTCAAGTCACCGGGTCTCCTACGAGCCAATTCCCGGTCTTCACGAATTTTCTGCAGCTCATATAGCTTGTGCTCATCCTCCAATTGTTTGTTTCACTGCTCTAAATAGTTGATTATCCATTTTGCCATCAATAATTTTGTTTACAGTGACTGAATCTCGGTGCTTTGCTCTCGGATGATATCCTTGATCTCTATGCTAGGAGAACCGGCGTCAAGATCAATAACGGGATCGCTTGACAATCTCTCCTCAATCATGGGCTGCTTGCCCCTCTCGGATACCTGTGCTATTGTCGGAAATGAGGCCCCTTCCACCTGGTGTGGAGATAACACTCGTGGTGATGATGAAGAAGGCGAGACCCCTTCCACCTAGCGTGGAGAAAGTACTCGCCGAGCTGCTGCAAATAAGGCTCTTGGGCCTCTCTGATAGATGACCTGAGGTGAGGAGCTGACATGTCTAGTAACAGGGATGTCATGCTGATGTGATGGTCCTCCCTTCTCGTGAACAACCTCAGGATGTGGCGGTGATGGTACTGTGAAAAACTCACGAGAGATGAACTCCTCCCATGAGATGCCTTGCTGAGTCAACTAATGCAATACTACTAGCTGAATCAAACCATGATGGTAAAGGCTCCTGTACTGCTGTGCCAGGGTCTTCCTCTGCAACGTGGACACCATCCTCTGAATGTCTTGAATGAAGAAAATCGGGATGTTCATCATCCTCACTCGGGTGAAATGCATCAAGAGGCGAATGTGATATGAGTATACCAATGAAAATCTGCCCTCACAAGTAAAATAATGCATAATGAGTTTCACCATAGGAGCATACTCGTTTCTGAGAAACCTGAAAGGAAATACACCTGCCATATGTCTCATGAATGTTGGCCGAACATAAGGCTCAAAGAAAACAAAATCTAACAACTTGCGCTTATTCCACACCTCACCAACATTAGGAATCCCTGTAGCCTGTGAGATCACCTCGGGTGTCAATATAAAGTTTACCCCTGCAAGGTTGACATGTCCATCATGCAAATGCAAAACAAAAAGGCGGGCCAAATCTCGGTGGTGCTGAATCCGAGAGATCCTCTCACAAAATTCGTAGCAAGACATATACTGAAAACATGATACGGCAAGAGGACAAGCTTGTAACTCTATCAAAGAAGTGGGCTCCTCTCACTTATGATGTCCACCCTTACCACTCCTACGTGGCTGCCTCTGTTCCTCAATTTCTGCTGATGATTGGTCATCACTTCGCTCATAAGTTTCGGTTTCTGACATAGTTTAGGAGCAAAGTGGACAAACTGGACTGCTGTTTCTGCCTGTAAAAAGTGCTGAATTTTATGCTGTTTCAAGGGGACAAGGACATGAGGGAAATGTTAGGGGAGGGATCTTTACATGGAATTAGGAATATAGGAACATAACAGGGAATTTAAGGAAACTATGCAAACAATATGGCAAATGGGAATACATATTTATAATAAGGAATATTGGAATATCATTTGCAAAAATCATTGCATATGGGAATACATGTATAGGAAGTAAACATATGAGAATATGCATGCATTCATTAACAGGGGAAAATAGGGAAAATTGACAAAATTCTCTACATATTCACCAACAATTTCTTACGGTTACTCATGCATATGGTGCAGCAAAATGAGGGTTTGAGTGTTTTGTCTTTTGATGCTTTTGGGAGAGGGGTAGGGTTTATATTTTTACAAGGAAAATGGGATATATGTAAACAGGGAAATGAGGGAAAAAACAAACATCACTGCACATGCATTATCAAATTTCATGTATTCACATAGATATAATGAGGGAAAAAGGGTAGGGTTTGATTTTTTATTTTTAAAAGGGAAAGGGGTAGGGTTTATTTTTCTTGCAAATTTAAAAGGGAAATTGCCATGGAAACATAGGAAAAATGAAATAGGAAACATAGGGAAAATGAGAACAAGGGGAAACAATGAAACAGCAATAAAACCCTAGCACCTTTTAAAAATTTATAAACAGCCACATGGATTCTTTCTTCTTGCATAATTTGATCATTACAAGCACATTCATGATGTTTCCCAACAAATCCAGCAGCTATTCACAAGTTTGAAGGGCCTACCTCAAACAATTTGATGAAGTAAAGGAGCTTGAGCAATTATAAAATGAGCTGGGGAAAACTAGCTTGACATGTCGCGCAGCATGCCCAACATGTCGCGCACCTCCCAACGTGTCGCGCCCATTGCAAAATTACACTCTGTGAGACCCTCTGACATGTTGCGCACCTCCCAACATGTCGCGCAGCTATTTTGACATGTCGTGCACCTGTCCTGAGCCCGATTTTGCCTCAATTCTCTTGGAAGTGCGCCCAATCACTCTTGCAAGGGTTATGAATACACAATGAGAGTGCAACGAGGGAGTTTGGGCCTTTATAAATTTCATTTGAAAAAATTTCATGCCCAAAACCCACTTTCTAATGTTTTCTCATGACACTTTTAAACTTTACATGCTGTTGTCTTTTTGGTTTCCTTTTGTCCTGAAATTGACTGATTTAATGCTTTTTCTTGATTCTTTTTGCAGGTAGATCATCTGAGGGACCTTGGCAAGGGGACCAGGGTTGCATTTTGTTGACTGAAGACTTTTGAAATTTCATCACTTTTTTACAAATAAATGAAAAATGATCTTGGCTTTAAAAACAGAGTTTTTAAATCCAAGGTGAATATTAACTGTACCAGATAAAAAATCTAGAAGAAACACCTTTACAATCATCCCTCTGGCTTACTGAACACTCATTGACTTTCAAACACATGACCTTGTAATATTTTTGACCAAAACCCTAGACCTAGGAAATTGACCTCAAAAGAAGACAAGACAAGCTTGAAAGAGCTTTAATAACTGAAATGACTTAAACCAGCAATGCCAAGAGGGGTATAAACACATCAGCTCCCCCATCAGGGTTATGGCATGCCTAACGGGATGCAAAAATTGACACTGATGAGACACCTACCTATGAAAAATGCAAAGAGTTTTGATCGCTGATGGAGGGCTCAAGACGGACTCTAACACAGGACATGAGCCGAATCTAGGTGAGTAGTTGCAAATGGCATGGCCGCATCAATGGGACATACTGGCTAGAATCCCAAGCCCACCTGAAAAGGGTTGTGGCCAATCGAGCTATGGAGAGCATATTTGTAGCTGTGCTAAACATAGGGGAGGCTCTTGTCCCATGTGCGTGGATGCTTTGAGTTGTACATGTTTGAGGATGGAAGGCTATGGACTTAGTGAGTTTGGTGTCCAGCATCGACCAGAGACTGGACCAAAATGTACTAAGGAACCTGCTATACCAATCTGAGGTGATAGACTGTGGGATCCCAAAGTGTACCCACACTTGTTCAAAGAAGAGTTTATCAGTGGCTTCTATTGTGATATTCTTCTTGTAGACCACCATAATGGCCATATTCGAGAACCTATCGATGACCACAAAAGCACAGTCATTTCCATGCTTAGTGGAAGGAAGGCCTGACATGTAAGCCATGGAGATGGATTCCGAAGGTCGACTAGCGGTAGGTAGCAGGGTATATATGCCTTGCTTCTTGATGGTTGGTTTGGCAATGGCATAGGCAATGCATGATCTAATTTACTTCTCAACATCCTGTCGAAGATTCAACCAATAGAAATACTTTCGCCGTACTGCCACCATTTTCTCGACCTTGAAATGCCCAGTAACTCGATTGTAGTGTGCTTCCCAAATCATTTTGGAACGCTTGCTTGAAGGAACACAAAGGTGACCCAAGTAGCATAATAGGGCATCCTGGAGGTGAAAATCTGGAACATGTTGACCCTCCAAGAGTGTCTGGTATGTTTGGCTGAATTCTGGGTCGCTTTTGTAGAGACGTGGCCAATCTGAAGTCTCATGTCCACAAGAGTTAAGCATGGTGGTTAACGCCATGATTAGTGGTTGACTGAGGCAATCTGCAACATTATTGGTGCTACCCTTCTTATACTTGATATTCAAATGGAACTGTTGCAGGTATGTGGACCACTTCTGATGGTGATTATTCTGCAATTTCCCTTGGGTCTGTATGAACTGCAGGGGTCAGTGGTCTGTGTGGATGACCATTTCCTTCCCCAAAATGTAATGCTTCCATTGTCGGCAGGCCTGCATAATGGAACACATCTCTTTGTCATAATTGGGATACTTCAGACTGTGTTTGAAAGTGTCTCACTATGATATGCCATTGCATGCCCATGTTGAGTAAGGACTACCCCAATAGCATAGTCAGAGGCATGTCTCGACCTTAAATGGTTGTTGCAAGTCTGGTATTGCGAGCACTGGTGCCGAGCAGAGTCAATCTTTCAGCTCTATGAATGCCTTCTGTTGAGATTCAGACCAAAAAAAATTTCTTTCGCTCCTCCCTTGGTGACTTGACTCAAGGGCCAAGCGATATGAGAAAATCCCAACACGAACCTATGGTAGAAGTTGGAAAGACCAAGAAAGTTGCGGAGCTCTGTTAGGGCAGTTGGAAATGGCCAAATCCGAATGGCTTAGATCTTGGCTGGATCCACCTGCACCTGTTATTCATCAATAATGTATCCCATATACTAAACCTGGGTCATGCCAAAAGTTCATTTCTCCAAACTGGCACATAACTTGTGTTGCCGCAGTGTTTGGAGAACCTATCAGATGTCATGGAGGTGCTCTTCCCAACTCTGGCTGAAGATCAAGATGTCATCCAAGTATACCACTACAAATGAGTTGGTGAATGGTCGCAAGATGTCATTCATTAGCCTCATGAAGGTTGTAGAAGCATTTGTCAATTTGAAAGGCATAACCAATCATTCAAAAAGGCCCTCCTTGGCTTTGAAGGAAGTCTTCCACACATTGGAGTGTTCGATTGGTACTTGGCGATATCCTGACTTCAAGACGATCTTGCTAAAATATTTTTCCCCGTTCAGTTGGTTTAGGAGGTCATCATTCTGTGGGATCTGGTACCTATTACGGATAGTGATGTTGTTCAGCACCCGTGTTGGGCATGGGATCCCCCGCAACATGTTTTTGGGGCTCAAAGCCCAAGTTTTGGTCAATTAGATTGTAAGACTCTGCGAATTACAAGCACGGAGCACGAAGTCTAGGAAGAGTCATAGGGTTGTCCACCCTAGAATATTGTAATTTAATGTAAAGTTGTACCATCCTACGTCATATAAATATAGCGAGGCTCTAAGTGTAAAGATAGGTAAGGAGAGATAGAATAGCAAAGGCATGGTTTAGGGTTAGAGTTGGATCTTAAGCGTACTAGGTCATAGTAGTAGGAAGAGGCTCTGCAGTTGAGTGCGTAGAGGCCTAGAAGAGTCCGCAACTGAGTGCACAGACCCCTGTATTTGAGTGCACAGAGTAGAGTCAGGTCTAGAATTGGGATTGAAAGTTAATAAAGAGAAGTTTACTTTGTGCATCTGTTCTTGAATCCATATTATGATGTTTTGCAGTACTTTTACTCTGTTTATTTACTGCTTGCAATTGATAACTACTTGTATGAATGCTTATATATGAAAATAATCTAAGTAATCAGCTAACAGAACCTAGTTAAGGAATATTCGGGTAAATAACATGGGTCACGCTATGGTTAGAACCGCGCGAAGGTAGTGTCACAGGGCACAGGGTACCCGCTGGTGCGTATAGCGTAGTAATTTCAAAGGCTGGACTGCATACCAATCACCTCCTATTAGACATCCCAGGGTGTGAAAACCTGGTTCTAGCACCCTCCCATACTACTTCAGGTGAGACCTCAGTCCGTACTCTGGGAACTATTGCCGAAAGGGCCAGTAGTACCGGGTTTTCTTGGCTAAATCACTTTTGAACCTGGGTCAGGCCCCACTAAGCCAACAAATGGTTTCGTTGCTGGGACCAGGATCTGCATAAGGGATGTCTGATGTCGTGCCACTGGAACACAACAAAGAAGGAAATTGAAGAGTGGTTGGACAAGAAGATTCACGAGTTCGCAACACAGGAAAACATAACTCCACAAGTATCTAAGGAAAAGTGGATGGAGCACCATGTGTATATGGAAATCCATGATATTTTCTTTGCATCCTTCCCTTCTGAGTTATATGAGTGGATCGTGAAGTTAGCCGACAGCCAAGGAAGGTGTAGGCTCAACCAACCAATAGTTTGGACTCCGTAATTAGTGCGCAAACTATAAGCATTAGAAGATAAGATCACATGAGCTATGGACCATTGGCTCGACTGGATAATAGGGGGATTTATCACTGAGTTTGTGGTAGACACGACCATGAGCTACAACGAGGAAAAATGACGCTTTCTCAAAGGACCATGAGGTAAGTATATCAAATCTTTGAATACTTGGATTAAGATGCTATTGTGTGAAAAAAGGGTCATGCAAATACATTAATGTTTGGGACTATGCGGAGCGTAATGATCTACAAAAGTAGCGAAGAATTAGAAAATAGTCCCTTAATTTCACCCTCGCGAGAGAGAGAGGAAGAGTTCACTAAGGTCTCTCTGAGAAGCATGGTTAGTTTGATAAGGTAGCGCATTCCGTGGTTACCACCTCCACCCACACTGCCACCCGCTTCACCTCGCTCACCTCCATCTCCACCCACTCCACCTCCACAGCTCAGTATGGCGAGCATGATCAAACTATCAGTATTCAAAGGAGTAGGGAATGAAGATCCAGACCAATTTTGGTTCATGGTAAGAGCAGTATGGGAAGTGCAAGGTGTCACGGATGACAATATTAAGAAGGCTACATTGGTGAATGCACTACAGGATCGCGTATTAACATCATATATCAAGCACTCTAACGACCACCCAAATGTAGGGATAGCAGAGATCTACAACGCGTTGAACAGGGAATTTAGCAGGCCAAAGTTAGAAACACAATCAATCATTAGATTTAAGGAAATTGCAATGCTCCTGGGTGAGACTCCATCGGATCTGGATCAACGGCTGAAGAGTACGATCCGTGAAGCCAATATGACCTTGACAGATGGACAACATCATGCATGGTTTGTAGCATATCTGACACCGCAATTAAGGATGGCATTGTCACAACAGAAACTTTCCACCCGGGCCGAAGTGTTGGAAATGGCAATGAGATTACATGAGACCTCGATACAAGACCCTGCGTTGGGAGTTCAACAAATCCACGCACAACTATAGAATCTATGTTTGGAAATGCAAAGTTTAAAGCAGGAGAGGGCATTGCGCCTAGAAGCGTGCGAGGAAGTATGGTGCATAAAATGTAAAGGATAGAGCCATGAAAAGGGTCATTGTCCAATGTTCACGAACTACTTGGCAGGAGGAGGGCCAATGCCATTGAGACCAGAGGCATAGGAAGGGCCAAGTGCGGCACCTACTTTATGGTGCGTGATCTATCAGATAGGAGGGAAACACATGATGGATAATTGTCATTTGTTACAGAAGTATACATATACACCCCAACAATTGTTTTGTGATTTTTGCAGGTTGGTAGGCCACGATGAGTGCACTTTCCGCAGCTACAAGCTAATGATGGATTGGACCCATGCCTATAGTATGCAGACTAAAATGAGAGCCCTCAACCCAGATGTTGGGATGGCACGCACTGGATTTTAGGGGCAAGGTCGAGGACGAAGTGGAATGGGACCAGGAAGGGGCCACAGACAATTAATTTGTTACAATTGCAGAGGACCAAGGCACTATGCCTATGATTATACCAACCTGATGAGGATATCCTATTCGTATTGTGTTCAGTTTGGTCATGGAACAATAGATTTTCCTACGTTGATCACAAGGATGCACGAAAAAGGGGTATTCCAACCTCCCCCAACTCAAAATATACAAATGATGAGGTTTGCACAGCATGAAGAGGACCCAAATGTAAACATGATGCTTAGAAGTGGTACGGCCATGGGAGAGGATGTGGGGACGTAGCCAGAGGAAAGTACATGGGTTTGCAAAGCTCCTACAAAAGAACCTGAGTTTGACTTAGAACTCGCAAAGGAGACATTCATGGAAGCTAATAAGAGCTTCGCGGAGGCCTCCACTTCAAGTAGTAAGGATCAACCATAGCCAAGAATGCATCCTTCAATACTCACTACCTTTCTAGAGACATACATGAAACTATTGTGCGATAGCAAGACAATTAAAGGACTACATGAACTGATCACTAGGTGCGTAGGGTCAGGGGAACCACATGTAGTCTGGAAATTGGGGAAGCATGCATTTCACACTGGAAGAGAAATGAGGTTGACTGCACAGATTGGTGAGTATGAAATGGACTAGGTAATCCTAGATCTAGTTTCGTACGTGAATGTGTTACTAAAGCAAACATGGGAATGCATGGGCAGGCCTGTGTTACAATGGTCCCCTATTCAATTACGAATGGAAAACCAACATAGTATTTTTCCCATGGGAAGGTTGCAAGGGGTAACAGTTGATATTGGATATGCAAGCACGTAGGCAGATTTTGAAGTAATAGAGATTGCCGATGACAGCAATCCCTATCCCACACTGTGAGGAATAGACTAGGCAATCGATATGAATGGAGTCATCAACCTGAAGAAGTGCAAAATGATCTTCGAGAAAAATTCACTACGTGTAGTAGTCCCACTGGACCCAACCGAAGGAGCGCACTACACTAAACCAATGAGCGACGATGATACTGATTATATTTACAAGATAACTGCATGAGACTAGGATTGGGTGAATCTGACTACAAATGGGAGAATCTTGTGGGAGCGCAAAAGCTCCTACACTTCAGATTCAACTGATGAAGTAGACCAATGGCAGAATCGGTTGCATGAAGTGACGATGCTGAATTGCAACATGATGGTTAGATCATTGCATTGCATAACAACAGAGGTAAGAGATCTGCCGACATATGATGGATTGACAGCAGTGGATGAATTCCTGAACAATTTTGAAAGTGCAGTACCAGAATAGTAGTGGTTTGATGTGTTGAAGTTGGAACTGCGTGCAACACTAGCACAATGGTGGGGTATAGATCAAGGAAAATTTGAGGACTGGCGCGGACACAGAAGGATGATGTGCCTACAATTTTGGAAACCACAACTACGGTTTGAAGACAAATATGATGGATGAGATGACCCATGCATGCACCTCATGAAATGGACCAAGGTCTATGGGGAAGAACCATAGCCTGAATGGGTACACTTATTCTACCATACCCTAGACATCATACCCATGAATTGGTATATTGAGATAGAACTCCAACATGGTATGGGTGAATGGGATGTCTTGCGTGAGGGATTTTTGTTAGCATTCAAATTTGAATACCAGTGGTCTGATACTGTTGACGATGCGCTGCAAGCAGTAAAAGCCTCCATCTTCAAGATACCACATGAGCCACTAGAATTGCGTCAACCAGTATGGGCAACTCAATTAAGCAGTGCCTTAGAATGTTATAACGTGCAGGTGGAGGAGGATGATGACAACCCCAAAAATATTAATATTCCAGAAACCGAAGGTTGTCGCAAGGTTCAAGGACCATCAATTGAGGATCCCAACATCACCGCGCAACTAAAAACAAAGTAGGTAAATATTGGCATAGAAGTAGAGCCGAAGTATGTAACGCTTGGGGACTATTGGGACAATGCTACCATAGATAAGGTTGCTAAATTACTCCACGAATACCAAGACTTGTTCCTAACCAAAATCACAGACTTAAAAGGGATCATTGGTGATTTAGGGATGATGACGATCACTCTAAAACCGGACGCGAGGCTAGTTAAGCAACGAATTTACTGCTTGAACCCAAAGTATAAAGAAAAGGTCCGTGACAAATTAGACAAAATTCTCGCAACCAGAATTATTGAACCAGTGGAAGAATTCGATTGGGTGAGTCCTATGGTAGTGCAGGAGAAAAAATAGAAAGTAAAGATTAGAATATGCATGGACCTCAGGAAGCTTAACGACACTTATGTTCACAATCCATTCCCGACACCATTCACATATGAAGTATTGGAGAATGTTGGTGGACAAGAAGCTTACTCATTCACGGATAGCTTCTCACGGTAGCATCAGATCATGATCACGTCAGAAGATAGGAGAAAAGAAACCTTCACAATAGAATGAGGCTACTTTTAGTACACTATTATGCCCTTTGGACTGAAGAACGTGCCAATAATATTTTCGCGTATAATGGTGGAGGCATTCAAAGAATACATCCACAAGTTCTTGGAGGTCTATCTAGATAATTGGGCTATCTTTGGATTAGTTAAACACCATGTAGCGAGCTTATGTTTCATGCTCAATACTTGCCGCTGACACCAGAATGCATTGAACCTTAAAAAGTGCACCTTCCTCATTCCCTTTGGAAACCTGCTAGGTCATGTGGTCTACAAACAAGGCCTGATGGTGGACCCTACGTAGATTGTTGTTATTCTGAATCTGGAAGCACCACATAGTGTCAAACAATTACGCGCTACTTTGGGGCACACTAGCTACTATAGGAATTTTATCAAGAGCTATGCCCAAATAACAACACCGATGGAAAAAATATTGAAGAAGGATGCTACATATTGTTGGAATGATGATTGCATGAAAATTTTGGATGTCCTCAAGGAGAAACTAGAATTTGCTCCCATCCTGGTCTTCCCAAAATGGGACGTGGAATTTCATGTACATGTTGATGCATCGTGTATTACATTGGGAGTCATACTCATGTAGGAAGGTGCAGAAGGGGTTGACCACCCGATCACATTCACGAGTCAGAGATTTTCAAAAGCCGAAAAGAACTACTCTACTACTAAGCGCAAAGGGCTGGTAATGGTGTACACGCTCCAAAAATACCGACACTATTTACTTGGCGGACATTTCAAGATGTATACCAAACATTCCGCGTTGAAATACCTGGTGAACAAGCCTATGTTTGGGGGGCGGATATGCAAATGGCTTTTAATGTTTCAAGAATATGATTTTGAAGTCATAGTCAAGCTGGGATGCCTAAATGCAGGATGAAGTCACTTGTCACAAATTGAGACAGGTAAAGAACCAACAAACTTGGAGGAGGGAATACTTGATGCACAACTCTTTGCAGTGCGCATCGTGGATGGCCATTTTGAAGATATAATCCATTTTTTAACCACGAGGACTACGCCGAAGGAATACTTATTCCAAGAAAAGATGAATTGGTGGTGCATGTGGTGGACTTTTCTGTCATTGCGGAGCACCTCTACAAAATGGGAAGCGATGAGATATTACGACGATATGTACCTAGATTTGAACGAGGTCAGATCATCACAAAATCACATAGGGGTGTTGCAAGAGGACCTTATGTAGGCCATACGACTGCACAGAAGATTATTCGTGCTACGTTATGTGGCCAACCCTGCACCAAGATTTGAAGTCGCACTGTTGGGCCTGCAACATATGTCAAAGGACTGGAAAACCATCACGAAGGGACAAGATGCCACTAAATCCAGAAATGACATTACAACCATTTGAAAAATAGGAAATCAACTTCGTGGGACCGATCAAACCTCCAGGAAATACGGGTGCGCACTACATCATCACCACGACGGAGTACTTGACACGATGGGTGGAAGCACAGCTAGTAAAGGACTGCACGGCCGCTACAGCTACGAGGTTTCTATTCGACAACATGTTGACATGATTTGGTTGCCCAAGAATCTTAATGAGTGACCACAAAACACACTTCCTAAACGAAACCATCAATGCACTCACAGAGGAGTTCCGGGTGTATCATCAACAAAGTACAT
The DNA here is from genome assembly GCA_000404065.3 of Pinus taeda. NCBI lineage: Eukaryota > Viridiplantae > Streptophyta > Pinopsida > Pinales > Pinaceae > Pinus > Pinus taeda. Next base: position 67,134 of record APFE031614832.1, on the reverse strand, counting down.
CGTACCACCCGCAAGCTAATGGGATAGTAGAGGTATTCAACAAAATACTAGAGATTGCGCTAACCAAAGTATGTAATGTGCAGCAAAATGACTAGGACCTGTGCATACCTACCATATTGTTGGCATACAGAACCATGTGCAAGAAATTGATAGGTCAGACCCCTTTCCGGCTAGTCTATGGCGCGGAAGCTATCATGATGATGGAATACATCGTACCTAGTCTACCAGTAGCAGCACTCACAGGCATGTCGGACTGTGAAGCCTTGGAAGAGAGGCTCATGCAATTAGAAGAACTCGAGTAAGAATGATTTCTGGCAGGATTTCATCAGCAGGTACAAAAATAGTGTGAAAAGGCCAGACACGATCGTCATATCAAGTTTCACACCTTTAAGGTCAATGACTTAGTACTGATGTACGATAGTAAATTCGACAAATCCATGGGAAAATTCAGAATGCACTGGCTTGGACCTTATGTGGTTAAGGAGGTTACAAACGAAGGTGTTGTCTAGTTAGGTAAACTAAATGGTGAACCCTTCCCTAAAAAAGTAAACAACAGTCGCTTGAAACTCTATACGGGTGGGCTGGCTACCTGACTAACCAACCATGGCACAGTCTTCACAACACGAGGAACTGGACTAGGGCGCGGGACCATAAACATGCGCAGCAGATGCTGGTGCAGATGTAAGGGAAAAAATCAAACGTGGCAGGCACAAAAGATCGTATGCTGCAGGTTCAGCTAGCAGCAGCTCCGTGTGCTACGAACCGTCGCGCAGCACAGACACAATTGGAAGGGCTCCATGCCAAGATCATCACACCAGTAGAGTGACTTGAGATAAGTCATAATGATTGTGTTGGGGGCTTGTTGGACATGGGGTGCCCTACAACATGTTTTGGGGCTCAAATCCCAAGTTTTAGTCAATTAGATTGTAAGACTCTGCGAATTACGGGCGTAGAGCATGAAGTGCAGGATGAGTCATAGGGCTGACCACCTTAGAATATTGTAATTTAATGTAAAGTTCTGCTGGCCTACCCATGGTCCGCAGACCATGGGATTGTATAAATAGAGTGAGGCTCTAAGTGTAAATATAGGTAAGGAGAGATAGAATAATGAAGGCATGGTTCAGGGTTAGAGTTGGATCTGAAGTGTACTGGGTCATAGTAGTAGGAAGAGGCTCTGTAGTTGAGTGCGTAAAGGGCTAGAAGAGTATGCAGCTGAGTGCGCAGACCCCTGCAACTGAGTGCGCAGGGTGGAGTTGGGTATGGAATTGGGATTGAAAGTTAATAAAGAGAAGTTTACTCTGTGCACCTGTTCTTGAATCTATATTATGATGTTTTGTAGTACTTTTACTCTGTTTATTTACTACATGTAATTGATAAATACTTTTATGAATTCTTATATATGAAAATAATTTAATTAATCAGCTATCAGAGCCTAATTAAGGATGATTCTGGTAAATAAGACGGGTCGCGTTGCGGCTAGAACCGCACAAAGGCAGTATCACAGGGTGCAAGATTCCCACTGTGTGTAGCGCAGTAAGTGCAAAGGTTGGACCGTGTACCAATCACCTCCTATCAGACATCCCTAGGGTGTGAAAACATGGTTCTAGCACCCTCACATACTACTTCAAGTGAGACCTCAGTCCACGCTCCACGGAATGTTGCCGAAAGGGCCAGTAGTACCGAGATTTTCTTGGCTAAATCACTTCTGAATCTGGTTCAGGCCCCACTAAGCCAACAACTCGATAGTCAATACAGAGTCTCTAAGTCCCATCCTTCTTTTGTACTAACACTATCGGGCTCCCATAGGGTGATGAAATCGGACGAATGTGACCTTTCTACAGCAGCTCCTAAATCTGTCTCTTGATTTCATCGTTCTCCAGAATGAAGCATCGATAGATTGGTTCATTAGGCAACGACTCACCTAGGGTCAAATCGATGGCGTGCTTGACCTGACAATGCAGAGGAACCCCTATGAGGTAGGTGAATATGTTCTCGTACTCCTCCACGACCATGTCCATCTATAGTTGTCGTGCGGAGGGGCCCTGTCTGGAGGTCGTGGCCACCGTCTTCTTCTTTCCTTGAGCTTGTATCATTAGGAAAACAAATTTCCCGGTTTTGAAAATGAGCTAACTGCATTTATTTGCAGTAACCAAAGAGATGGCGATAGGTGGTGCTACCTCCAGTATCATGTACAACTTATTTCCCAAAGTAACAATAACAACATGGGGCCTTGATTCATGCACAACATGTCACTTCCACAAGTATGGTTGCCCTAATAATACATCACAAACTTCAAGGGGATAAATTTCACACAATACCTCATCCGTGAAGGGCTTGATGTTGTATGGAAGGCAACACTACTGGCTCACGTGAATATCTCATCCTTGGTGAAGCTACCCGATGGTGTACGGTTGTGGATGTGTTGTAGTCAGTAAGCCCAACCACTTCACTACCTCTGCTGAAATGAGGTTCTTTTGGCTCCCGCTATGGACAACGAACTGTAGTGGGTAGCCCTTTACCCACATCTGGGAGTGGAAAAGACGCTCCTCCTCCTTTTCATCTTTGGGTTCCTCCTTCTGGATCTTCATGGTGGTAATGGTGGCGTTGGGCTCCGCATCGATAATCTACTTCCCTTTGTCATTCCCCTTGTCGGGTTCTGACTCGAAGTTGGAGCATGCATCTTATTCTGAAACCTTTAGCTCAACCACCAGTGACTGCTTGGCCCGACACTCACTTGTGTTGTGAGTGGAGCTCTTATGGAACTCACACCATTTTCCCTTGTCCTTTTTCGGCTTCATGGTGTTGTTCTTTGCTTGCAACTTTGGCGGGTTGTCTTGAGCTGCCCCGCCTTGGCTTTGTCATTTGTTCTGTGGTTTGGGGGCACCTTTCCCTTGCTTCAGATTCACAAATCCAAAGTCTCTCTTCTTCTGTTTAAACTTTTGCTTACCTTGATGGCATATCGGTATGTTGTGCCAAGCAAGGAGATGTTCAGGAATTATATTTCTTCCTAGATGTACTTGTGCAGGCAACCACAGTATTTGAGTACCAAATGCTGCTCTAAATCCTTGATACCCAACTTTGTGCGAAGGGTATGGAAAATATTGGTAAACTCTGGCATCTCTTGGTCCCTTCCCTCCCATAGCATGGTCCACTTTATGTATTGATCCTCATAGCCTCCGACAGGGTAGTACTACTCCTTGATGGCATTCTGGAATGAATTCCAAGTGGGTGTGGCTGAAAAATAGTGAGCCTATACTTTCATCCTTCTACTCACAGTAGGTTTCCCACCAGTCCTTGACATGGGGGGATGCTTTGAGAAGAGTGAAAATAATATTTTCCCAAATGGAAAAATCATGAACAAAAAAATAACCCTTTAGCAGATTTAACCATGGTGAATATGGGGATTTCAAAATTAAATTGTACCTTAAATGGTGTGGCATTTCCAAAGTAGCTGTTGGAAGCCGATGTATCACCCCTGGGTAGCCGCTGAAGGATCTGGGAAAATTTGTCCATCATCGCGTTCCTTTGTCGCTCGAGGGCTTCTTCAAGCAAGATTTTGATAGGATATTCTACCCCCTCGTCTTTCTTTTCATCTGCCATGGGAGGCCACTAGGATTTGCGAGGCTGGTCATGCAAAGGTTCGACCAGTTCAAGCCCTAAATCCTTATATCTCGACCTTTTTGGGATCATGCAAATAAAAACAGAGAAAAAGCAGACCACTCTAATACCACTGATCTGGATTGAAACAGGAACACAACAAATTGCATGGATAACCATAAAAATAGAGATACAGTGGAAATAATACTTAATTTCATTAATGTAAAATATTAAAATATGCTTACAAACGACACAGAAATAAACCAGCTAGGGCGATGGTAGCTTATCTCTGAGAAGCGATGTGGCAGCTACATGCCTCTAACCTCTGTTACAATGAGGCTGAAAGGCCTATTTATTCTTGAGAAATAATCAAAAACCCTAAACATCCAAAAACCTAACCCTAGAAGATGAAACTCCAAACTGTGGGCTCCATTTGGGTAAATTGGTACATCAACTTTCCAGGGTTGTAACTTTGGCATACGATCTTCGTTTGACACGCACAATATCTCATTAGAAAGATCTATCTGAGAACTACAACTTTGGAATGAGAAACATTAGTTGATGGACACAAATTACTCCTAGTTTTCCCAAAAAACATCGTTTAGGGCCTCAAAACGGCTCCTGAAGTTCAAGACCCAAAAAACTGCTAAAAATAGTAAACTGTGCTACAATTTAGGAAACTGAAAAGCTGAAAGAAACAATGGTGGGGGTCCAAGTGGACTTGGTGGGTGGCCACCAATATTCACCTGGATTACTGCTCTCCTCTACTGAACCAGGAAGTAATAATGAAGAGGAAGTGATCGAGAGTGTGTCATACCACTCTCCACTGAGTAAATTTAGTCCTCGATCCCAAATCAAGTTGTTGAACACCATGCATCCTAGTCATATGGATTACGAAAATACACAATACATCCATCGGTAGTGCTATGGTCCCTGACCAACTTTTACCAACTCATTGGACCAATGAGAGGTACTTCCCATGAGTCACGAACTCTATGGGTAGGATGTGTTTCGAGGCATCAATAGGAGAAGGTGAACCAATCATCCATCTCATATGCCATAAGATAAGGTGAACCACTCATCCTATCCATATGTCAATCGTAGGAGAAGGTGGACCACTCATCCTACATACATGTGTCGGAGTAGGGAAAGGTGAATCACTCATCCTATTCATATGTCAATCATAGGGGAAGGTGAACCACTCACTCTACATACATGTGTCTGAGTAGAGGAGGGTGAAGCACTCACCCTACACGCATACCAGCTATAATGGGGTATCACAAGGTAATGTAGACCACTCACCCTATATCCAATGCACCACTAGGGGAAGGTGAACCACTCACCCTATGGTCGCTCATAGGTAGCTCCAAGAACTACCCGATGCCCCCAGGAGCTCCCAGAGCTTTGTGTTCAACTCATATGGGACCCTCATAAGAGTGTCATTCCACGACTCCAAGTATCTCTCAGAAGGTTAATAATTTGACATTCTCGAGAGGCCTCATGACATTAGGGGATTTTGGAGGTCTAAAGCGAGCCTCCTAAGAAAAATGTACACCCAAAATAAAATTTATAAGAAACAATAGGATTCAAGATGATGATGTCAACCATAGGGTGTGATTCACCATTTTTGGAGTAAAAAGGTAAAAAGATAAAAAAAATAATAAAAACTACTTTTTCAGCTCATATTTTCAACTTGTATCCATAAGTTTTTACTCAAATTTCGAGAGGGAGTACTTGTTGGATGAAAAATTTAATTCTTCATCCAAGGAGTACCCATTTTGCATACTTTTGATGTACCCTAATACACGAAAAATGAGAAATACATGAAAAAATGTGATTGCAATCACGTTTTTTAATGTATTTTTCATTTTTCGTGTAGCAAGGTCCATTGAAAGTATGGAGCATGGGTACTCCTTGGATTAGGAATTAAATTTTGCATCAAACGAGTGTTTCCTCTTGAAATTTGAGTAAACCCATATGGAGATAAGTTGAAAAAAGAGTTTTTTCTTTTTTCCCTCTAAAATTTGATGATGTAATCTTATATTATTTTATTATTTCCACTATTATTTTATAATTTCCTTAGGAGGCCCATTTTAGACCTCAAAAATCCCTCAATGGAATGTCTGCAACCTACTCATCTGTCTTGATGTATTGGAGCCTAACTACTCCACGTTGTACCATATCCCAGATAAAGTGGTACCTAATATCAATGTGCTTAGAGTGGTCGTGGAACACGGGATTCTCTAATAGACGAATCCCACTCTATTTGTCACAACATATCATGGTTTTATCTAGCACGTGCTCAAATAGCTCATTGAAGAGCTTCCTCAACCAAATTGCTTCATAACAGGCCCTACTCGCACCAATGTATTCAGCCTCGATGGTGCTTAGTGGAATCGATTTATGCTTCCTTCTCATCCAAGATATAAAGGCAGATTCCAAGGAGAAGAAACACTCAAATGTTCTCTTACAATCCACCACACTGCCAACCCAGACAGCATCTGTGTATCCATGTAATCTCAAATCCCCAGCATTCTATCTCAGTCCATAGTGGATTGTGCCCCAGAGATATCTCAAAAGATTCTTAGCATAAATCCAATGAATGTGCTGAAGCTTGAGCATATATTGACTCAACGTGTTCATAGTGAAGCATATGTCAGGATAGGATTTTAGAGAGAACATCAATGCCCCCACAATTTGACGATGCGTGGTAGGGTTTTCCAATTCAAGTCCAACAACGTTTCCACATAACTTCTTGAAGTTGAGTTCCATTGAATTACTCACAGACTTGTAGTCCACCATCCCACATCTCTCAAGTAGCTTCACAATATATATTCCTTGAGAAAGGAAAATATCACCTGCCTTTTTCCAGACTCCAACCATATGAAATAATGCATTAGTCCTAGGTCCTTCATCTCGAACTTAGAAGCCAACTCTCTCTTACATTGATGAATGAGAGGGTCATCACCTGTAAGAAAGAGATCATCCACATAAAGGACCATAATGATAGGTTTTTCCTTTTCAACCTTGAAGTATAGGTTCGGGTCAACATCGCTTCTCATAAATCCTAGCTTGATAAGATACTTATTGATCCTTTCATACCAAACCCTAGGGTATTGCTTTAAGCCAAAGAGGGATTTCTTCAACCTGCATACATGTGTCTCACGATATTGAACCTCGAAACCCTCAGGTTGTTCCATATATACTTCCTTCTTAATCTAACAATTCAAGAAGGCAGTTTTGACATCCATCTAATGTAGGTTCCATCCTTATGAGGCAGCAAGGGCTATGATCAAATAGATGGTGGTATATCGGGAAACTAGTGCAAATATCTCATCATAGTCTACTCCTTCCTTTTGAGAGAATCCTCGAGCTACAAATCTTCCCTTGAATTTCTCAGACCTCCCATCAGCTTCATGTTTGATCTTTTAGAGCCATTTTCAAGTGACCACAGGCTTGTCCTTGGGTCTAGGAACCACATCCCATACATCATTCTTCATGATCAACTCATACTCCTCGTCCATTGCATCCTTTCAAACATATTGCTTCATGAATTATTCAAGTCTCAAATTGTACAATGGTACTCATGGTAGCTAAATACCCTTGGTATCTATTTGGATTCTCGCTTTCATGAAATTTCCCCCTTGGTGCAATGCTTTTCTCAGCATCCTCAAGATTATATTTGAGTCATAAAGACCCTCTTCTTGAAGTAATAGGCTCACTAGGAGGTGGATCAATGGGATCCATCAGACCTTCAACATTGGGCATCGGTTCATCAGATGGAGATTCATCCTACTTTTCTTCATCAACATCATCATTGGCCTTCCTAGGAATAGGAAAATCTCGAATCTTTCTAAGAGAATAATATTCATTGAGAGTGACATCATGACTTAATTCCACTTCCCTTTGACAACGTACATAGGTTCTATATGTCTTTTAAGTTTCAATGTAGCCAACAAACGTTCCTTTCTTCCCAGATGCATCTAGTTTGTTTCTTTTCTCTTTTGGCACATGAAAGTATATGGGACAACCAAAAATTCTAAAATGAAAAACATCAAGTTTCTAACTGGTGAATACTTCTTAGAGTGTCTTGAAGTCCAAAGCTTGATGTGGGAATCAATTTTGAACATACACAATAGTGTTGTCAGCTTCTCCCTATGAGAAATTCGGAATACCTTGATCATGAAACAAAGCATGGGTGGCTCAATGATAGTATGATTATTCCTTTCGGCAACACCATTTTGTTTAGGAGTATATGCGGTTGTAGTCTCCCTCTTAATGCCAACTTCTCTATAATAGTCTTTGAATTCATTTGACTCATATTTGCTCCCATTATCGGTCCTAAGAATTTTGATATTCTTCCCTATTTAATTCTCGACCAAGTCTTTGGAGTGGAACCATTTGAATACTTCATCCTTCATATTTAAGAAGTATATCCATGTTTTACGAGGGAATTCATCCATAAAAATAACATAATACAAATATCCACCCAAAGATGTCATGGGAAACATACCTAATTGATCAGAGTGGACCATTGAATAATATTAGTGGTTTGAGTCTCACTTGAGGGGAATGGACACTTTGTATGCTTTCTAAATTCACATCCTTGACAAACACCTTCATGATTTAAGTTGAATTTAGGCATCCTTATGACCATCTTCCTTACATCAGGTAAGGCTTTGAAATGAAGGTGAGAAAATCTCTGATGCCATAATTCAGATTGAAGAGAGGTGTCACAAATCATTTCTCCCAACAAACTTCCTCCAAACTAATAAAGACCTTCAACCTTGAATCCAAGAGTGAATGCATATCTTTGGCTCCTTTTCCAAATACGAACCTTCCCATCAATGAATGTCACCTTAAAACCTTTGTCTTCCATTGCAGAAATAGAAACCAAGTTCTTTTTCAAGTCGGGTACAAATAATTATTCTTGTATGTGAAGGGTTTGACCTTGATTTAAGTATAGAGTAACGGTCCCAAGTATAATCTCCATATTTATCTTATTTTCAACCAAGTTAGAGATGGCTTCCTTATACCCAGTGAAGTTCCTTGAGGAGCCACTATTAATCAACAAATGGTCCAATGTACTCAAAGGAGAGGCAGTGGAGAGGGCAGAAATAAGATAAATTTCATTTTCATTTACAACGTTAACTTCATCATACTTGGAGTTTCTCAACTTCTTGGGAGGAAAAACACCTCCATTTCAGGTAGCATGAGCATTCCTCTTTCCTTTGTTATTGAAATTGTTGTTCCTTTGATTTCCGTTGCCCTTGAAGTTGTTTTTATTATTGTCATCATCCCTTAGAGTATCCTTCTTGTGAGGACACTCTCTAGCGAAGTGGCCAAACCTGTTACAATTGAAGAACCTTCCTTTTCTTCCTTCTTTGAATCTTGGCCTAAACCCTTTTCCTTGATTCCTTGGACCAACATTGTTCCTTCTCTTAGAATGAGTGGAGAAGGCAGTAGGATTGTTTCCATTTGAGGGCTTGTCTCTTTCCATCATCCTTATTTCTTCTTGAGTGCTTCTAGCCAATAGTTCATCAAAATATGGAACCTTTCCGTTGTTGAGAATGGTAGTGTTGAACACATCCAAATCTCTTTTAAGGCCCCTAAGAGTAATAAGAGAGAGTTCTCGATCACCAGTGACTTCACCAATAGATAGGAGATCATTCTTAATCTCGGTAATCCTCATGAAGTAGGATTGGATGGATTATCCTCTATCCATCTTGATATGTTTTAGCTTGTTCTTAAGAAAGATAATTTGATTTTCATTGTTTACTGTGAACATCCCAAGCATATTTTCATACATCTCCTTAGATGTTTCCAAATCAAAAATATAGGCAACCAAAGGTTTATGAATGGAATCAACAATAATTCTTTTATCTTTTACCTCACCTTTTGTGTACTTGGTTTGTGCAACAGTGGATTCATTTGGAGGAGGCTTTGTTATTCGTCCTTTGAAATAGTCCATGGCATCATTCTCTTCCAATGTCAAATCCAAATTCATCTTCCATGCGTGATAGTCAGACTTGTCCTTGAATTTTTCCTCATATTTGAAGAAATATGTAGTCGTCATTAGGACTAGTTCCAAGTCCTTATCCAACAACTTCTCTTAGTGATTGCTTTTCTTCACTCTTGCTTGGGCTTTGCCTTCACCTGATCTTTGATTCCATGTTAATCTTAGATAACAATGGTATGTTCTATTCTTAAGCACAATTTGCTTCAATTTTTCTTTATTACCCCAATGAAAATTCCCAATTATATCCACTAGTAATCACATTAACTTATAAACATTGACAGTAAATGCATATAGAACATAAAATGTAGAAGACAAGCCAAGACAAGAGCACACAAGATGTGGTGGATTCCAGGGGCAAACCCCAATGTGGGGAAACCCTTTGATCAAATCTTCTTATTATTCTTCAATATTTTAGTATAGAGAGAGAGAGAGTACAAATATCATAAGTACAAGCCCAAAAAATATATGCCAAATCAATAGTCAAATCAGTAGTTAATGTATCCCTAACCAGAAAGTCAATGGTGGTCAAAGCTTCCTCAAATTAACCTGAAATCAGCTTGATCAACAATAGAATAGTACGACCTCAAGAGACAGTCAAATTCAACCCAAAAAAACTCGGTCAACACAAACAATGCTTGTTGTAATTTCTGCAGTCAAATAGAAAGTCAACGATGCAATCAACATGGTCAAACTGTCCCCAAATGCCTTAATTTTCACACCAAAGAATGTGGCCTAGAAACATCAAAGTTATGGCCCAAAACATAAGTTAATGTTGTAATCAAAGTACCCAAGTCAACGTTGGTCAACACTGCCCCAATCATAGAAAATTTCGGCCTCTAGAAATAGTCTTCCTTCCAAATGTGTGAAGAGAAAAGAGCCTTCAAGTTGTACGAGAAAATCAAGAGAGAATAGAGAAGATGATGTGATGAGATGAGTGAGTGTCCAAATGAGATAAGGGTCACTCCTATTTATACAATTCGTTGAGGGTGAGGAGACCCATCCATTGGGGTTCATGAGCCTACATTTAACTTAGGCTGACCTTGACAATTTGTCCATGTGAAAGAATAGATTCACAATTCTATTTTTATTTGTCAGAATGAGATGATCTTTATATCAAAATTGTACCTCTCCGAAAGAGGAATCCAATGTAATAATCATCTTCATCATATGCATTGTCCTAAGGTGGAAGTTGGCCTTATTTGTCAATTTTAACATAAGGCCTTGGAGGGAGAATGTAGAGGATTGGATAAGCATTTGTGGTTTCCTTGAGGACAGAACAACCAAGAAAGGAAAGGGACCGACACTCTTTGAGGATGCAACACATATACAAGATAAGAGTGAGCGAAGAGGACTAAAATTATTTAAGGATTCTGGGCCAAAAATCCAAGATAAGAATAGTCTTAAAAGGACATACTTTGTGGACATATGGATGGGGAATGTTCATTTTAGAGGTAGCGTAGTATCACACGTAAAGCCTCCCAGCATAATGGTCTTGAATGAGGTAGACTTTGTTTAGTTAAGCATCAAAGGCAGTGCTAGTTGATCATAATGTTAATGCTTATAGTTGGCTTATCAATCTGACTCTTCTTATGAGAAATTTTCAAGGGGAGTATTATCCTTGTACAAGTTGGACAATTATGAATACCTCCGTAGTTAAGAGGGAGTTTTGAACAATGTAACTAGTTTTGGTCTTCATAATTGTCATTTGATTCATGTAATGATGTAAATATTGTTTGGAGAAAGAAAATGATGTAAATAATTAAAAATAAAATTATTTTTGGAGCATGGGTTTCATGCTCAAGTCATTTTTTCATTAGTTCAAGCATCCATTGAATGCTCCTACGTTTTTTCATGAGTCAAGATTCATTTCAATTTGTAAAATACCATTGTGGGAAATTATATCAAGAAAAAGATAATTTATTTTGTATTTGATAGTGTCTAGAGGGCTCCCAAGAACAAGTCATCCAACCAAGTCAAGTATTCCTAAAGTGGGATTAAAGAGTCACTTGGAATGCTCTATAAAGGATGAAATTTAAACTCCTTGGACAAATATCAAGCATCAAATTTTGGATTCGATCTGCAATTAAGAAGTACGAAAAATCCTAGAAAAGAAGGAGAAGGCCAACAAAGGAACAAAGAAACCTTAGAAGAAATCGAAGGTTCAAAATTTTTCCCTTGTTGACCATACATGCGAGTTCCCTAGGGTTTCTAGGGTCTAAAATTGTATTGAAAGTTGTAGACTAGTTGGGTAAGGATGGAAGGCTAGAATATGTTGATTCACTATCCTTGGAAGAACCTTGTCTTGTTTTGCAGAAGAAAGGGTGGTTGGTTGGCTTGGTTTTTGGTGGGAGACATGGTTTAGAGTTTGGTCTTGGAAGTATCCTTTGAAACTAATTCTATAAGAAGAGAATTTCTTTTGGGTTTTCCCCTTGAAGTGGTTTTTCCTTGGCCTAGATCCTATATCTTGTGTTCATGTTATCTTTGTTGTTTTTCTTTTAGCATTGATTTGATGATAAGAACATAAGCATACACAAAAGAAGAATACATAATTCCAAATAAAGGAAAGGTGAAATAATATGTTTCCCTAATGAATTTTCCAGCAAATCCATGGCCTCCTTTATCTTTATCCAGTGATCCCTTGAGGGGTATATAAATTTGTTTGTTATACCTATTTATTCACAATTTTTTCATATTTAATCTTAGCTATGTAATAGAGTATATGAAATAATAGAATAGGTTCAAGCAAGTGCAATGACAAAGTGAATAAATGGTCATATTTTCAATATTTTGTAATAAAACAAATATTGAATAACAATAACGAAAAACTGAATGCTAAATGTAATGTTACCATTTTGAGTTATTTTCTTCTGATAATTGTTCCACTTCAACATCTGAATTGATACTAGTTGTCTTGCACATATTCACGAGACCAATGAGGCAAACTTAGATTAAATTTGACCAAATATTAAATTCAATTTCGTGACTAAATAATAATTAAAAATACTTGAGTGCATGAATACCTAAATGAGCTCCTATTGGTTTCAATAACAAATTATTGAAGTAGTTTAATCTTGGAGAAAACCTCCCTCCACTCAATGAAGCAACAACTAAGACAACATTGACTTTTTTGTTGCTTTTTTAGATCGAGGGTGTTTTTCTCCAATATTATCCAAATCCTAATTTATTATCTACTGAACAAGGCCAACCACATGAAGGTGGAATCTCTCATGGCCCCTCTCCCCCCTCACATCACTCTCAATACTCTAGCATTCAATATATATACTAGGAAATAGTTGAAAGCAAGACATTAAGATACATAAAGAAACAAATAGCAAACATTCATTCATTCATTCGTAGATCCACAAAATATTTCACCTAAATAAATTTTATCATAAAAAATATGTTTACATAATGTGAAATAAGGTCGTGTACATAAAGAAACATATAGAAATTATTCATTAACATATAGAATTCATTAATTCATTAATAATAGACATAAAATACTCCATCTCAATAAATTTTATCTTCAAAAAACAAATTTCATAATATGTTATATGATGTTTCTAACGATATAACTAGTACAATCATTTATTTTTCTTTTTCTTTATTTTTGACGACTTGTTCATGTACTCAAGACATCAACGAGGTTTCCACAAGAGGGGTGGATCATCAATTGTAACAAGAAGTAAATGTTATATTAATATTTTTTGTTATTATTATTACCAGTATTTCATTAATAAAAAGAGCATTATCGTTTTCTTTACCTCATGCACTAGTCAACATTAATGGAATAGTTGTTTTATGCTCCTCTTCTGGTACAAGATCATCATCTATGACACTATCTTCCATTGAAAATCGACTCGTGGTGTCCATATGTTGTGGTGTGATCTCTGCCAAAAAATCCCATATAAGAAAGAAAATGTTTTTTTGATTAGATAATGTAAAAGTTAAAAAAAACAAATATTCATAATTGAACTTATGACATAAAAAATTCACTTTAAAATATGCTTATTACTTGATATGTTTAAAGATGTTGGTTGAACATGTTTATCTTATCTTTAGTGTCATGACTTTTGTTTCTAATGTGAATCAAATGAACAACTTCTTTATTCATTCTAACTATAAGCTTATTGATTGTTACGATTGGGTTAGGAGAAATGAACAACTCATCATCATCAAACCAATAAGGATCATTATCATCATGTCCCCCATACTACATATTTCAATAAAAGAAAATATTTTTCTAATATCTAAACAAATAATCAATCTCACATTAAGTTATTTCAATTATTTGACAAATAATTTCCTACCTTCTTTTCAAACCTTACCAATATTTCTGAAATATATCTTCAGCGAAAGAAAACATTTTATTTTCTTATTGTAAGCATTCCTGGAAGTGGCAAATTAAAGAAAACAAATTATTTTCCTTTCATAAGCATTCTTGGAAGTAGTGAAATAAATAGATTGCAATAACCTATCTTTAATATACTATAGATAGCAAGGCAAGAAGTAAAGAAGAGATAGAGATGAAGTGTTTTTTATTACTATCTAACAAATTCTACCAAACAATGGCCATTAAACCTCACTTTATAGAAATTTGACCCTCCTAAAGGAGGCACCACTCACATGCAATGTGCCTGCCTTGACTTATGATGAAGTAAAGTGAAGGAGAAACATGTGAATACCACTCTTCTTATGGTTGAAAATACTTCTGCAATCAAGGTAGCCAAGAATCCCATATTACATGAGAAGACCAAGCATATAAAGATAAAGTACCATATTATTCAATATCATGTATTAGGAAAGACAATTTATTTGAGACATTGTTCCACAAATGAGAAACTTATTGACATCTTCACCAAATCACTTGGAAGAGAAAATTTTGAAAATTTTAAAATGATGCTTCAACTCAAAAGTACTCATTCAAATTAAGTGGGGAATGTTAGATACGTAATCCTTTGGATTTGTTGTTATTGTACATAATTCGGAGGCACATGAAATGACGGTCTTAAGGAAGAAAAATAGTCCCTTGTGGAATGTGAAGAAACTAAATAGAAATTGAACATGTAAGCAATGGGAAACACCACAAGATTCTTGTCATTTGACTCATTTGTAACTAGTTTCAGTCTTCATAATTGTCATTTGACTCATGTCATGATGTAATTATTATGTAAAATGGAGAAAGGAAAATAATGTAAAGAATAAAATAAAATTATTTTTGGAGCATGGGTTTCACACTCAAGTTATTTTTCATTAGGTCTCCTAGGTTTTTCATGAGTCAAAGATTACTTGTCATTGTAAGAGACCAATTTGAGCACTTGTACAAATTTTCCTTTCCTGCATTTCAAATTATAAAGTGTCTATTTAGTAATTAGGGTTTTGTAAGACTAGATTCTAGGGTTTGAAAGGTTTTAGTATCTAGGGATTCAAAATTCTAAGGGAGACATGAATTATAAAACATTGTTAAGTATCACTAACCCTAATCTAGTTGTTCCCTCATAAAAACCTTAGCCACTAAACTTTATGGTTTGCAAGGAAGATCTAGGGGCTTATTGTAAAATCTAATGAGGGTAGAATTATATCAAGTTTAGGGTATGACATAAAAACCTTAGGGTTGATGTTTCAAAGGAGAAGTTAAGGAATATAGGGTTTGTGTCTAAGAACTCTAGGAGTACACTCTCTAAGAAATCCATAAAAACCCTTGTAGGTACATAAAGAAAGAAAGATAAGGAGGAAGAAAGGTCAAATAAAAGCATGATTGTAGGAGGGAATGGTAAGTACCTAGAAGGAACTAATGCTAAAGGAGTAAGCATGCATCATTGTATTAAAATATTATTTTTGTATGGCATCATAGAAATAATCATGTAGTATATCTAGAATCTACTTGATTGAGTTGCTTCATAAAAATCATAGACTAGTCTTTCAATAATAATAAGCCTTGAGGGCCATCTTTTTTAAGTGCTCATCCATAAAATGGCTAACATTATGTTAGAGGCATTCATCTTATGCCTAAAGTGGATCTTCATGATCATATAAGAGTCATCATTTTGGAAGACTCTTGGAAGAAGCATTATGAAAATATTAGTATACATTCCATATAATATGGAAATAATACTCTTGAAGGATGAAGGCATGTAGTTAGTCAAGGTGCAGGCTCATTTGATGTAGGAAATTTGGTCAAAGACATATAGCTAGATGATTATGTGAAAGATTTAATGCATGTTTAAATAACTTTTGGGTAGGATTCATATGCACAAAATCCTATAAGAAATGTTTGGTCTTGAATTATGCATGATGAATCTTTCAATTGATTCCTAAAAGGATGAATTTGTCTTAGACTAGAATGGGTAAAATTCTAAAACTTTCTCGAATCAACATCAAAATAAAATGGTAACTTGGTAATCAAGTTCGATCCTTGGGCACTCTTATGCAAGAATGAAGACTCAAGTGGAGATGGTTCATGAGAATGTTGATGAGAAAGTTTTCATGATTAGGTAATTCTAATGTTAATATTTTTATTGGTTATCTGTTAAAATATTGTTTCTACTTAGAATAATGTTGTAGGAATCCATGATGAATTGAAGAAAAATCAACTATATGGAAAATATTGAGGGAACCTCAATGATAGGAAAGTATGAAGTCAATATGTGCTCATATTCGGTAGGAGCACGAGAAGATAACCTGAAGGTCAAAGGAATCACTTCCTTTAGGAAGCTTCTACTAGCTGAAAGTCTTGAAAGGTTGGATTGATGATGAGAAGATGAAATAGTTGAAATAGGTGAAAGCAAGACATTAAGATACATAAATAAACATATAGCAAACATTCATTCATGCATTCATTCATTCATTCGTACATCCACAAAATATTTCATCTCAATAAATTTTATCACAAAAAATATATTTACATAATATGAAACAAGCTTATTCTATTTTTTTCCAACAGAAAAATCACAACTTTTTGTTAAGATAGTAAAAATTTACGTGCACACATGCCATGATGTATTCAACTTGTCAGTGAAAAATGTGGTACTCAAAAAACCAGGCTTTAAATAAACTACATTCATTTATTTTTTGGTCCCTTTCTAGTTTTTCAGTATTTCGCAAGGACTTCATCTTTCCGTTCATCTATTATGGGCTTTGTATGCCTTTCGCTAGACCTAGTCATACGTCTATGTTTGTCCAAGGGGATTGGAGCATCAACTACAATAATAAAGAAACATTAAATTATTATTTATAATTATTATTATTATTACAAGTGTTTTATTAATAAAAATATTAGTAGAGTGTTCTTTACCTTCTTAAGTTGTGGAGGGATGCAAAGTACTTTCGAACATGGCTATATGTTCATCCTTTTGTTTGGCCTCATCCTGTACATGCTCTGTTGTATAAACAAGAAAGGTTATACGTGATACACCATTTGCATTTAAATATTTTAAATTGTAATCCATACTACAATATTTTTATAACACATGAAATGCCTCCAATACTAAGTTGAAGATCAGTTTCAATAGGCACTCCACTGTCACTAGGCTCATGTGTTGTATCTACATTCCTTGCCTTCCTTTTACAATCAAGCACATTACTTTATGGAAAAAAATAATAACCATAATAGACTGTACAAGTAATAATTTATAAATTCTTTGTGTTGCTTTTATTTACATGAGTGTCAAGTTGGGTGTCAAAAGGTTGTGTAGACCCCAATCTTGTCCTACATTCAACCACAACTTGATAGTTGTGTTTTAAAGAGAGCTTGCGGTATTCCTCCATGGGAGCCTATTTGAATTGTGACCCTTGCAATTTTGCATGACAACATGATTTTTTCTTCTTCTGCGATATTAAATTAATTTTTTAAGAATTTATAATGTGGATGTAAATTTCTTTTATACTTACAATTTTTGTGCCCAGTTTTGAGTAACCACCCGTCTCAAGATCATGATGCCCATGTTTAGCTTTTCTATCTATTGTGGCTTTAGATTTATCTAGGATATTATATTGAAAGTATTGAAAAACTTAATTATATGTCACAATGATGATAAACCATCATAATTACATTATTAAAAGTGCCTTATACCTTCCTAGTTTGGGTGGTGTATTCCCTACCTTTCGAAGTTTCTTCTCAATTGTATCTATGATAAGGTATTTCCAGTCCCTCTCTAGAATCACTGGAGGGTGCTCATATGACATGGTCCTTTCCAAATGACACCTATATTGGTCTCACAAATGTTTTAAATGTAAGTTTGTCTTGGAGGTAACTCTAGTTTTGTTGAATGTTATGCAACCAGCTCACAAAAAGATAGATAAATGCCTTCAAAATAAGCCTCTTCGAGGGGGAAAACTCCTTTACAATACACAAATGAACAATTCTTGGATGATACAAATGAAAAGACCTCCTTTCTATATATATGAGTCCAAGGGTTCATAATATAATCAGTGTTGACATAACAATAATAATGGAAGGACACAATAATAACAATAGTGGTCTTTTATGGGGCACAATAATAACAATATGGGTAATACATGGGAACAAAAATATAATAATGGGGTTGAACTAATAACAATAAGTAGTTACACTAGTAGTATAGGGACCTAACATGCTCCTCTCCTTCAAAAAGTGTTGTCTTCAACGCTTGAGTAGTTCTTGATGCTTTTGTATAAAATTCTTGTCCTCCCATGTGGCATCTTCGGGTAAGTTCTTCCACTTGATGAGATACTCTAAAATTGATCGATTTTGTAGTTATCAAGTTCTTGTTTCTGTGACTACTCCAGATTCCAATATGATTTTTCGTTCCTCGTCAAGTTCTGGCAATATTCTTTGAACTGGGATCTTCTCATTATGTAAGGTCACCATTTCTTAAGTGCATGTAGTCTTGCCAACATTTCCTTCTCATAAATAGCTTTTTGTAAATACTTTCCTTTGATTGGACAACTTTCAAAAGTAATGCGCCTTTCTTCTTGTGTTAAAACATCACCAATTCCATTTCCTGATGCATCATATTACACAATAAAGGTTTTTGTGAAGACTAGTGTAGCTAAGACCGGGCTTGGCACATTGCCTGTTTAAGATGTTCAAAGGCCTTTGTTGCTTCTGGAGTCCATGAAAATTCATCTTTCTTCAATAATGTTGTTTCCGGAATGTATTCAATATTCATGCTTATTTGATGATATCCTGAACGAATATCCAAATTGGTGAAGTAAATTGATCCATGCAATTCATCCAATAATTCATCAATGACAAGAATGTAAATTTATCTTTAATATTGAGTTTGTTGATCTCTCTATAATCCGGACATATGTGCCATGACCCATCCTTCTTATGCATCAATACTACTAGAGTAGAGAGAACTTTGACTAGGTTGAATTATACCAGCTTCTAGCATTTGTGCAACCATACATTCAATTTCACTCTTTTGGGCATAGGGATATCTGTAAGGCTTGATGTTTAGAGGAACACTTCTTGGAATCAAATTAATAGAGTTATCATCATCACAAATAGGTGGGAGGCCTTTGGGAGTCTCAAATACCTTGGAATGATTTTCCAAGACTTATTGGAGATCTAGAGAAATAGATGATTTCGATGTGGGAACCTCTATCAAACATAATTGTGAAATTACACCTCATTTTTCTTTCTTTAGAAGCTTTGTCATTCCATTAGAGTTGGTTATATTTCTTGGTTTCCCTGTGATACCCCTTAATTCAACTTCCTTTCCTTCTAAAGAAAATTTCATGAAAAGTTCTTGAAAACTAAAAGTTAGTGTACCCAAGGATTGTAGCCATTGGACTCCTAGTACAACATTAGCACCACCCATTGGAATGGAAAGCATTGGGCTATTATATACATATTTCTCCTAGGGATATCTTGGTATTATGGCACTTTCCAGAGATTATGGTTCCTCCTCTTGTAACCATTACTTGACTTTGGTGTTGGTTATGGGAAGCATTCAATTCCTTGGCTATCTTACATGAATAAAATTATGGTATTGCCTGAATTCATCAACACTATTACATTTTCTTCTTGATATTGTCCTTCTATCTTGATAGTTTGAGGAGTGTGGTTTTCATCCATGCATTACAAGTATGGTTGGATTCATTTCTCTTTATCGATGTGATCTTTCACTTCTTGAACCTTTTTCTTCTTGATATGTCCTTCTATATTGAGAGTTTGAGGAGTGGTAATTCTTGCCAATGCTTTACAAGATATGGTCGGATTCATTTCTTCTTTCTCTGTGGTTGGTTCCTGAATGTATATCCTCTTCTTTGATGTTTCTTGATCATTTTCTTCCTCCTCTTCACAATCTATGTAAAATAATTTCTTTGTCAAACACACTTATGACCTTTAGTGTATTTTCTATGATAAATATAAAAAAGCCCTTTTTCTCTTTTTTCTTCCAAATTTTGTGGTGTAAACCTTGTAGGTTGTGGAAGGCTAGGAGAAATTTCCATATTTATAGTTGTGAGTGGTGGGATTCCTTGTTTCCATAATTCTGCTTTCAATTTTTCTTTCCAACCTGAATGCCTTCTCCAATGAATCAGGTTCCCAAAGACGAACCTCATGTTGAATGTTATCCTTTAAATTCCCTCTAAAGACATCAATCATTTTCTTCTCTGGAATATCATTTACCCTTATATTTAATTTTTGAAAGTATTCAATGTGTTATGCCATTGAACCCTTTTTTTTAGATTTATCAATTGGCTAAATAAGGTGTTGCTCTTTGTATCCTCATAATGTGCTATCATTTCCTCCATGAAAATTGAACAAGTGACAAGTGGTTTATGCGAACAAATCCATTCATACCATAAAAACTGATTTGGTTCTAAATATAAAGATTCAATATGTACCTTTTGTAATAGTTGCACCTCATGTAGATCAAAATATTGATCCATCTGTGGTATCCAATTTACTGGATCCTTGCCATCAAACTTCCTCATATCACCTTTTCTTGATTTTAGGAGCTCAGTCTTGAAACGTCTATAACTCTGTAATTTCAGATCTTCTAGTTCTGAAATTACTACCTTCAGTGTCCCTCTACGTCCTCTTCCCAATGCCACCAGTCTCATCGAAATTGGATTCTCCAAGAAAGATTTATGCACAATCTCCCAAGATGACCTGATTATATACCTTTTCAAAAGAGCGAACTTGTACAAAGTGCCACATGTCACTGTTTTAACCTTTGGACCTAAAACGGATATACAAAAATTTGGAAGCCGTCCTCTTTCTGTAACTTCTTATGAAACTTTAATATGATGCTCAGAAGGAAAGTTGTGACGATTTTCCCAAGGTCACCTATTTGGAATGTAATTCAGGGGCCTGCAGAAACGCTAAATGTCTCGGACCATATCACCAAAAATATAGTGAAGACAAATCTAAAATTCAGGCCCGAGATTCACCAAGATTGTGGCTCAAATGGGTTTTAATTTTGGAATCTAAACCTTTGTAAAAAACAAATTATAGCAAAAATGTCACGATGACTTGTTTGAGATGGAATTTTGGAGCTTGCAAAAACCCTACATTCTTCATATCATATCTCCAAAAATATAGTGAGCCAACATCGGAAATTAGGACTTGAGGTTTAGTGAGATCTCGACTCAAATGGGTTTTTCTTTTAGCTTCTGAAACATTGCATAAAAACGTTATAGCGAAAATTCCACAATGACCTGTTTGGAGCAGTGAAACCCTAGAATCCAAAGCTCTGATACCAAATGCTATGAAACCAGCTCACAAAAAGATAGAAAAGATAGATAAATGCCTTCAAAATAAGCCTCTTCAAGGGGGAAACCTCCTTTACATTACAAAAATGAACAATTCTTGGATGATACAAATGAAAAGACCCCCTTTCTATATATAGGAGTCCAATGGGTCATAATATAATCAGAGCCAGCATAACAATAATAATGTAAGGGCACAAAAATAACAATAGTGGACTTTTATGGGGCACAATAATAACAATATGGGTACTACATGGGAACAACAATATAATAAGGGGGTTGAAATAATAACAATAAGGGGTTACACTAGTAGTATAAGGACCTAACATTGAAGGTACCCTCACTGAACATGCCAACCATCCTGCTCATAAGTTGATCCTTCAACTTGGAATTTTGATTTCCAGTTTGTGTGAATGGTGGGACCAAATAGTTCCAAGGTTAGGCCATACAAGCGCCTATATAATAATACATCATTTGTTGCAAAACAATATTATCATTAGTTTAAAATAATCATAGACTACACATAAATTTCAATTAGATTGTGCTTAATATTTAAGACACTTATTAAGTACATTGAAGCTTCTCTAATTTCATGGGGACATGGTCATCATCTACCACAAACATAATTGGTAGTGTTCCCATGCTAGTTGTTATCACCAAAAATTTATCATTTAGCCATAACTTACTAGATGGATCGAACTACACCATGTAGGGCCAATTTTACCATAGTAGAATTGCTTTCACTATAATAAATTACTTAATAAACCACATTTGTTAAGCTATTTCCGGTTAAACCCATGAAGAATAATTAAATAAATCATTATTTATTTAATTCTCTTCTAGGAATAATTAATTAAACCATTGTTTAACTAATATTCCTTGTCATATTTGATCCAATCATGAGAAATAATTAGATAAATCATTATTTTTCTTATTTTTCTCTAGGGATAATTAATTAATCATTATTTAGTTTTTATTCCTTGTCAAGTTTGACTGAATCCTCTAGGAATACTTAAACAAATCATTATTTGTTTATTATTCCTTAACCACATTCCTTAAGATGATAAATAAATCATTTATTTATTTATTATTTCTAAATAAAAGTATTTAACCAATTTAAATACTTCTTCCCTCCAACCAAATATAATAAAATATTCCAAACTGTTAATTCTAGAATCTGGTTAATGATATTTTATTATTTTCCATTATTCGAGAATAACCCAATATTTTGTTATAAATTGGAGGGTTTTACATCCATTCTTCATGTTTGATCATTTTCATTATTTCACTAACTATTCTAGCTCTAATTATTATCATTGTCGCTCACCATTTACCTTTTTCTTTTAAGTTCCCATTGAGTTCATACATTCTGTTTGTTGGGTTTATGCATTGTGGAGAAGAGAGAGACTCTACAAAGCTAAAGACATTGAGGATAGACAAGAACGCATCCCATAGAGAGGGATTGGTAGCATTATTTTTTCCCTTCGTAGGTGTCATCTAATAAAATATATTCTTTATATCTAGTTTCCATTGGATTATTGGAGTTATTTGCACTTATTTCTTATTCTATTTCTGTTGCATAGATCAGGAATTTGGCAGGTTTTGTTTCTATCATTTGCTGCAGATCCACACTATTTTACAGTCATTTTTAGTGTTGATGTTGTTTTTCATCCACAGTATAAAGTGGTTTCTTTTCGTACACCTTCGAGAAGAAGTCTACATAACACTAATAACATAGGAAGATCCATGAAAGATCGCTTAAAAATATGTGATGGGATCACGCTCTGCATCCACAACATCATGTGCATATCCTGACGTATGTTGTTAAACGGTTACAGATCTTGGCATGTGTGGTTCAACAGGTGTATCAAGATCAGTGACTAATGCATCGCTCATAGGTGGATCATCAACATTGCTATCAATGTCGACCCCCATAGTCACACCATGACGATCGTACTCCCTCAAAAACTATTGTAAAATAAACAGTTTTTTTATAAAGGATGAGATAATTAAAATCACAAATAATTAATATCATAAATAAATAAATGGGATCATTAAATGAGTTTCTTACCCCATAGTGTTTAATTTGGCCCATCAAGATTTTGATTTTCCCTTTTATCTCTTCTTTATGCTGCTCAATCAGAATTAAAGAACTAAGTTTCTTGCTTACTTTCATTTGAAGCTTCTTTATTGTTTGGATTGGTTCAGTGGATAAACAATTTTCTCAAATAAGTGTAATTTGTAATTTCTTTTCCACCATCCTTAACTATAAACATTTAGAGATTTGATTTGATGAAACACTTTAGATCAATAAATTTATCCTTTTTTTACATAAGAGGGGAAGTTTAGCCAGTTAAATACTTGATCGTAAATATTATAATACCTTGAAATTTAATGATGACACATTAAAAAAAAAAATCAAACCATTCATCCACAATTAATCATCATTATATTAATAAGAAAACCACTACTAACATATGTCTAAAGTCGAGTAAAATAGAATACATACCGCCCCCATAATAGCAACATTTTTATCTATTCAAATCAAATTGTAATCAATGAGAAACTATTCCCCTACAACTATTGATTTTATGGAACACACGAATACGGGGTTTCCTTCACGCCCATTGAATATGAAATTGAGTTTCTTATTTTTGGTCATGAGCCATGTACTATTTATAAACCTTACAATATTCCCTGCTACTTTTGGCCTTGAATTAATATACATAGTTGTGCCTTTATTTTGATCATTGTCTTTTAGTTGCAGATTATTTGCGGCCATACCATATCTTTGCATACTTTTGGTATATTTGACTAGCCGTACCCTATCATTGTAAATGTAACAAGACCCGAGATACTCCATCAATTCAGTTAATCCACCATAACATACCTTTATGCCATCCATGGAAAATAGCCCCAAACCATGTAATGACAATGGGGCAATCTAGTATATCCTTTTAGTGACAGATAAATCAGTGCTTATTTCAGTAAGATCCTTGGGTACCATTATTTTAGTAGATGTTTGTACCTCAAGGGCACCTCGATGTCATCTATTATCTTATTATCATAAGAACATGACTCCCGTTTAGTGAGAAAACATTGCATATGTCTATGGAATTTTCTTCTAATATTTTCACCCCTAGTAGATCTTTGTCTACTAGACGACATAGTAGATGTTTGGTCAAATTCTTCTATCCTACCTAAAATTTCGTCACTCGATGAAGATAGATATGAAAATTTCACATTTGGTTGAAATTCCTATAACACTCCACAAAATGAGAGAAATTGTTAGCAAGTTTTCATCTTATTGTTGAATTTCATCATCTAATTTCATTGTTAGGAATCTCATCTAATTGCTTATAATTGTGCTCCTATAATCTCAAATATTCCTCTTGTCCTAATTACCAAATTTAATAAGTGAAAGAATAATGATAATAACCACATATAAGTAATAAAGAAGCATTGTAATCATAACTTCATTAAGCAATATTCTTTTAAGTGTCTCTCCAAATTATATTTTGATCTTGTAATCTTTCTTGATAATTGGAAATTGGGATACATTGGTTACAAATAATTGTCCTTGGAGCACTTTTCAAATTTGAGATCTCATTGAAGTAATTTGGTTATCTTCCATTTTCATCCCAGACTAGATCTCGCATTTCGCCTTGAATATTGATCATTGACAATTGGGAGTGTGAGCTTAATTCATAATTGCAAGTTTCACACTATTATATATTACCTCCCTTGCATATTTTAATTTATTTCTCATTTCTCTATTGTCCATTGATGCTAACTTATCTTTGCAACATTTGTCTATCTAGTAACTTGAACACACTAATATTTCAAGACTTACAGTCGAGCAAGTAAGGAAACTTAAGACCACAGCAAAAGACTTATTCTACAATAAAGGATTGTCATATAGTTCATGTGAAGAAAATTTATCCTTATTACAGTCTTCAGAGATTTGTAAGTGAAAACGAGAAGAAGGTTGCATCCATATTTGTAGTCAAATTCAAATTGGTGAAGAAAGTATGCTTGGTTGGAAGAAATCCGTACCAATCCTAAAGGATTATGAAGCTACAGTCAATCACCTTGTATAGAGCATTTATTTTGAGAATATCTTGATGTTAATGAAAGTTACAGTACTTTTGAAGGTATTCATTGACCTTGGCATATTTGGAGTATTTATTCTTAAAAAGCAACAAGAAGATCATGGCATCTTGAAGAAACTATTACAGCAGACTTCTTGTGACCTTCGAGGACTATGGTGTGTATTCCTTGAGGTACGTATAATTATTTTTATCGATATAAGGTCTAACCTAAATCGGATTATGGTTCTTAGATTTCTCTTTTTGGTTCTAGGGTTTGTAGTCTTCATATTGTTTGAATTTGTTGGCATCTAAGCTTTTTCGTAAACCTTATTTGGTATTTGGAAACCCTAGTCATAAGAAAAATCTTAACCATATTCTCTTATCGAAACCCTAGATTTTGAACTCTAGGGTTTGTATGGAGTCTAGGGTGAAATGGAAAACCGTGGTGAGGGTAGAATTATGTTTGAGATCCAAACCATAGGGTTGATGTTTCTAAAAGTTATATATAAGGACCTAGGGTTTGGATTTGAAATCTCTAGAAATTCTCCCTCTCTAAAGTATCACTAAATTGTCAAAATTGTGATCATTAGAGAAATTTTGAGGTATAAAATGGGCCTCCTAAGTAATTTTATAAAATAATAGTGGAAATAATAAAATAAGATTAGATTACATCATCAAATTTTAGAGGCAAAAAAGAAAAACTAGTTTTTCAACTCGTATTTTCAACTTATCTCCCTAAGGGTTTACTAAAATTTCGAGTGGGAGTAGTCGTTGGATACAAAAATGAGAAATACATGAAAAAAATTGATTGCAATCATGTTTTTCATATATTTCCCATTTTTCCTGTAGCAAGGTCCATCAAAAGTATGCAACATGATTTTTCCTTGGATGAGGAATTAATTTCTACATCCAATGATTTCTCCTGCTTGAAATTTGATTAAAATCGTAGGGAGATAAGTTGAAAATACGAGTTGAAAATGTAGTATTTTACTATTTTATTTTTTAATATTTTTACCTTTTAACTCAAAAAATTGTTAATTACCCCACATGGTTGACAATATCATCTTGAATCCTATTAGTGATTATAAAGTTGCTTTTAGTTGTACATTTTTGTTTTGATGTCCATTTACCTCAAAATTTATCATTCTCTTGTATTTGTATATTTTTCTTGATGGTATTTGTCAGTGAATGTTATGTTGAAAAGTGTAACTAGTATTGGTCTTCATAATTCTACTTGGCTCATGACATGATGTAATTGTTATGTACTTGTCGAAAGAAGAAAAATAAATTATTTTTCTCACTTGAAGACATGTACTAGAATACCCATATTTGTGGGAGATGAGGCATTTGTGATTTTTTGTGGAGAAGTGAGAATTGACTTGGAGCATGGTAACTTTAGAAAGGTACTTTATGTTCCTCGGTTTTCAATTAACATCATATATATATTTATAAGTTCACTCATATAGGGTTAGGAAAGAAAGTTTAATTCACTCCAATTACAACGGTTATTTCCAATATGTTAGATGACTTCAAATTTTCTATTGGAGAGGTGAAACAACATTACAGATTATACACTCTCTCTCAATTAATTCTTAAATCCATTTTTTTCTCTTCTAACAGATGCTAATGAGGACAACTAGTTATCACATGAGCTATTTTGTCATATTAACTATTATTCTTTGTATCATCTATCCAAACAAGGAATGGTTGAAAGGATGCCATATATCCAATAGTACATAGATGGATTTTATTGGAGATGCATACTTGGAAAGCATCCATAGAGAAATTGTAGATAGGTAATTCTAGGAGAGTCTCCTCACTCTTTGAGCTAGTGCAAAATGACATTATTGGAGCTTTTCCTCACCTATCAATATTTAAGGAAAATAAGTTGTTATCATTCATTACTTATTTGTCAAGATATACATGGGTTTAGTTTCTTAATATGAAATCATAACTCTTTGATAATCTCAAAAATGTCAAGCATCTTGTAAACAATCAGATGGGGAAGAGGATTAAATGCCTTTAGATAGATATTTGAGGTGAATATGTAAATAAATATGTACAAAATGTTTTTTTATAATTAGGAATAAACCTATGAAATATAGCTCCTTACATTCCACAACAAAATGGTGTTGTAGAGAGGAAAAATATAACATTAAAAGGGATGGAAAATTTTATGCATAATGCTAGATACTTACTTCCTAACCTATGTGATGAATATATTAACTATGAAACTTACATTAAAAATATAATTGCACTTAAATAATTAAATGAGACCAATTTTTTTGAGCCCTTGATAAGGAAGAAACTATATGTTATCCACTTTAAATATTTTGGATCATGGGCATGGGCTAGGATTCCCTCTAATTGGAGGAAGGAAATCGATCCTCAAAGTAGGGAGTGCATATACATGGGATATCTAGATGGGTTTAAGAGATACCAATTATTAGACTTCATCAAACGCTTTTTTCATCCATAGAAGTGGAAGATTTGAAGAAGGTTCTTATAAGAACTTCCACTACACCCTACTTCATACTCTCCACCACTACTTGTGATGAATATTAGTGATATTTCATCATATCATAATTTGATTAAATTTTGGATCCTAATATTTCATAATATTAGAAACAATTTTAGATACATATCAAAGGCCTTAAAGGGTACACCAAAAAATTTAGGTATTTTGTGATCTATCAGTTAATCCTACCAATCCATAGACACCTAAGTCGTAGTTTTTCGTGCCCTTGTAAGATATAGCCATCATGTATCTGTAACACAATATCCATTGTTATTTTATTTTTGGATCAAAACCTCAAACCTATGTAGAGGTTGAGGGGAACCCCTCTTGTGAAGACTCTACAAGAGAGGATTAAAACTACTTAATTGAGATCAACACTTGGAAATTGGCACCTCTTCCTACAGATAGGTCCATCGTGAAAAATATGGGATTAGTTGCAAGGAAGCTCTGAATTCTTTTCTTTTGAAAGTTAATCTAGAGGATGGTAGTGCTACCACATTAATGTACTCTACCATATATCAATAGTTGATTAGGAGTATTTTATACCTTACACATTCTAAAAAAAGTCATCTCCTATGTAGTTGGAGCACTTTCTAGATACTTGCATGAGAGTATGAGCTAAACTAGAAAGAAGCTAAGACGATTCTTGGACATGTGACTACAAGTTATGGTTTGCACTATGCAGTAGGCTCTTCCTTGGATATTTTTGGTTACATAGGCTCATGTTAGGATAGTTATAGAACATATTTCAAATCAACATTAAGATATGTTATCTACCTTGGTTTCAATCCCATGTGTTGTTCACTCAAGAAGCATACAACTACTACTCTTTCATTAGTAGAGGAAGACTATAGGGGTGTAATGAACTTTTTAATTCAAGCCATTTCTTCTAAGACATTTTGGTAGATATTAGTATACAAGTTAAACTTCCTATAGTGATATGATGTGTTAACCCAAATACCCTCAAGCTTTATAGAGACCCGGTTTAGAGACAACAAACCAAGCACATTAAGGTTCACTTGCACTACATTAGAGAGAAGATAAACAAAGCAGTAATTGATATGTAGTATTTTCATTCTTTTGAGTATTTGATAGACATCTTCACCAATATTTTCATGCAATAGAGATTCACAACGTTTTGGGAGCTCTTAGGACTGAAGGACCATTAGGGGAATTTTGATGTCTAAAATGAGCCTCCTAAGAAAAATGTACAACCAAAATAAACTTTATAAGAACCAATAGGATTGAAGATGATGATGTGAAACATGGGGGATGATTCACCATTTTTGGAGCAAAAAAGTAAAAAGATTAAAAAATGATAAAATAATAAATCCACTTTTTCAACTCATATTTTCAACTTATCTCACTCACGTTTTACTCAAATTTCAAGTAGGAGCAACTATTGGATGCAAAATTTAATTCCTCATCCAATGAGTAACCATGTTGCATACTTTTGATGGACCCTACTACATGAAAAATGAGAAATATAAAAAAAAAAACATGATTATAATCATGTTTTTCATGTATTTTCATTTTTCGTGTAGCAGGGTCCATTGAAAGTATGCAACACGAGTACTCCTTGGACAAGGACACAAATTATACATCCAACAAGTGTTTTCGCTCAGGATTTTAGTAAACCCATAGGGAGATAAGTTGAAAATACGAGTTGAAAAAATAGTTTTTCCTTTTTTCCCTCTAAACTTTAATGATGTAATCTAATCAAATTTTATTATTTCCACTATTATTTTATAATTTCCTTAGGAGTCCCATTTTAGACCTCAAAATTCCCCTAATGGCAGGTTCTTGGACATAGGTTCTTAGTAATTGAACTTTTTTATAGAAGCACTCTTATTTTAAGTGGGGGAGTTATTCCCACTATATTTTTCCTTCTATGGCTGACGCCGTAAGAATTGTTCTTGGTGGTGAAATTAATAATCTTCCACCGCTTTATTTCCGAGACTCATTAACTAGGACACTCCTCATTTGTGCTTCATGGGGGATCGTTGACATCATTTTGACTACCATCAAGATCTTCAAACTCAATCTACAATTGCAAATATTTCGGTCTTTTATTACAGGGTCTATCTACAAGTGCGAAGAATATTAAGAAGTTCATATTGACTGTATTTTGGTTATCCTCAAGGGTTCATGATACAATTACTTGGATTGCTTATATATTTGTTTGTATTGATACTCTTATGGCCAAAAATTGTAGAGAGATTCGCTCACCCTTTTGTGATCACTTCTGAAGTTGACCGAGTACATTTTCTGGGAAGTTAGTTAGTTATTACAATGGTGAATTCAACCCTCCTTGATAGTGACTTCAGGAACTCAATTTGGCCTTCTTATTCAAACTGTTCTTAGTGGAAAAAAGTGACATCTTGGGCAAAAAATATGAATTCAGCCTAGAGAGGCCTAGTCAATCCATTAGAAGACTTCTACCTCCTAGAAGAGCCTACCATAGATAATGAAATATCATGATCTATATATATATATATATACTATATACTACGGGATCATTGTGAGATGGTCATAAAACACAGAGAGTGAACATTAGAAATAGAGATATAGAGTGCGACCCTCAAATCGTAAGTGTTGACCATACTATTCATGAGTTATAAAATGAGCCATCATAGATAATTTGAACCTTTATAGAGACTATTCAAATGATATAAATAATTAATTCAAGCCTTAGATGTGAGAGGGTGAGTTCACCCACTTTTGGATATGCCAATAATTTCAAAACAAAAGTAAATCCATAGTGAGTCAGGACCAACCCAGCTTGGTAAATCTCCTCATTTATATAATATTAGTTGTATATGGATGGTAAGTTGTAGCCCTAAAAGTAAAGACAAACCCTTGTGTATAAACAAATACTTATAGGTGTATATTCACATATATAATAGCTACATTTCTTATTTAAGGAAGGAAATGCAACTATACTAGGCACCACTCCTGAAGGGGCACTCATGTTATTATTTTGAGAAGGAAGGAAAGGGACTTTGGTCATGCCAAGGCCAAGCCATGTTATCTTTGCCAAGGCCAAATAAAGTGGTAAAATAGAATGTAGTTCCAAGGAAATAAAGCAAGTGTGGGCCAAGTTATCACTTTTGAATTTATCAGTCATTCAATCATAACATCAAAGCACACAACATGAGAAACATAGACATAATATGTTCTTTAAAGATATGGTTGTAATCAAGTTAGGACCAACCAACCAAATAAGGCCGTTGGATACCAAATCTCAAAATTATATAAAACCATACCCAAAAAATACCCAAGTTCATTCACATCCCATGCAGTAGAAACCTATGAGATTGAAAACAATAAACCTAGTGAAAACTACTAAAAAAAACCCAAATGAGATAGAACACCATCCAATTTCCTATAAATTGCTAGAGGCCTTCAAGCCCTAAAACAACCTCGCAACATCCTATTTTCATCGAAACTAAATTATTCCAAATCCAATTTTCAAAAGGGATACTGTACATTCATAAGCAAATATTAAAAAAAACACCCTCATGAACTGACAACAATATGTAACAAGAATAAACTTACTGCCATATTTCCTCGTGCCTCTATGATTCTCTATCACCACCTACCCATACCCACGACCACCTTCCCTCGTGTTGTCGAATACAATCTCTTATATCCCTGCCCTCTGCTCCACAATTAGCATGATAGGTTTATGTTTGATGGTTTTATAATTTTTGTTGGTTCATATATCTATTATATAATATATAATATATTTAATATATGATATATATTATATATATATAATATAATAGATATATGAACCAACAAACATATATTATATAAAAATATATATAATCAATGTCATAAAATTATCGAAATAAAATATACAAAAGTTAGCCTCATAATATGATCTACCACTATTTTGGGTAGATGGCAATCGCTTTAATCGTATTTATATCGTTGGCGTCATTTTAAGTAGATATTATTCAATAATATAGTGCAATAGTTGAGATGGAGAAGTTGTTAGCTTCAAATCATGACATAGTTATAGATAGAATGTTTTATGAGGAGTTTGAGTTAGAACAACTAGGAGGATTATAGTCAACTAGTCAAGGTGCCATTAACTTCCTTGAAAATGAAGGAAGGAGTTGCACATGTTTTTCAGGAGTTGGGAAAGTGAACACTAGTTCTTATGGTCCTTCTCATGAGGAAACACCAACACATAAGTCTACAATAATAAAGATGTTTGGGATTGAAATTTTACAGTCTTATGTGACACAAATGAAGACAACTATGCATGTGATGAAACATAGGCAGTGACATTCTTTCATTTCTCTACCATTGATCATTTTGAGGGACATATTGAAGCAAGGATAGTAATTTTGGCACATAATGATCCCAAATCATATATGTTTTATTTTTAGGGTCCTCCCATCTATGATACTTATGATCTCGATGGTAAAGGGACTACAAAGCTAATTTTTGGATGGATAAAACTCAAGTAGGAGACTTTATATTTGTTTTTGTAGATCCATGTGGTGAATGGTTGGTAAATTTATTCATAGTCTTTGATGATATTTCAAGCTTGGAAAGAGGATCTACTTATACCAAAACATAGAGATGGGATGACATAAAGGTTCAATTCACACATTGTAAGGAAATTGATGAAGCATATTTTTATAAATATATTGATTAGTACTTTGGAAGAAATTATTTGAAGGACCATCTGATGTTTAATGCTGACTTTGGAAATAAAAATGAGGCTTATTATACAACAATTTTTGAGTTCACAAAACTTGAAGTAATGGAGTTAACTCTTTGTTGTAACTCTTTTCTTAATATAGTATTTGGAAATCTATGAGAGTATCATGATCTTATGTATCTACTTCAGCTATGTTTGGAGCTTGATTCTTCATGGTTTCTTCTTCTTCTTCATCTGAGAAGTGGAGGTTCTCAAATACTAATGATGAGGATAATAAGGGTACAAAGTGACAATGATAAGAATTATCTTTGATAGAGGACATTGTAACCAAAATGGTTAGCACTTAAAGATGTGTTGTATAAGGGTTAGGGATTATATATTTTACATGATTAAGAGTTTCATAGTTTTACATTATATGGATTAGTGATCAAATCAAAGTTAAGGAATATCAAGGTTACAATAAGAATGGTTATAAGGGATATAATTTATAATGCCTTTGGTTTTAAGGGTTGGTGGTATAGTGATCAGTGGTGACAATAGTTTAGGGCTAAGGATCATTATACATAGTCTAAGGG
Source organism: Pinus taeda (assembly GCA_000404065.3). Taxonomy (NCBI): domain Eukaryota; kingdom Viridiplantae; phylum Streptophyta; class Pinopsida; order Pinales; family Pinaceae; genus Pinus; species Pinus taeda. The sequence goes on along the minus strand of APFE031614832.1, from coordinate 33,953 downwards.
TTTAATTAGGTTATTTATGTTAAGGGTAATTTTACATGTTTTAGAGCTAAGTGTTTAGGGTTAGAAGTGTACTTATGTTGTATAGTAGTTAATGAATATAAAGGTTAATGATGACTAATTAAGGTTATTGATGTTGTATTTCAAAGGTTATAAGTGTCAAAAATTAATTTGTTGAGGCTCTATTAAATGTTATAATTATAAAATATCATAAAAGTAATAGGTAATTAGGGGTTATAATAGATAAGGGTGATATGATTTTAAGGTTGAGTGCTTAGTGGTTATAAGAATCATGGGTGAATTTTAGTGATTTTTAAGGTAAAATAATTTTATCTAATAAAATTTGGGTGGATCACTTTTAGGAAGAATGGAAAATGGCGATTAGTTATTTTAAAGAGTATGGAAAATTGCCCCATCTATGAATATTATCCCCTAAAATTTTCTCTGAAGTGCCTTCCCTCCTCAAATATGCATCCCTCGGTATTTTTCTGAGTTCAATTTTTCTTGGGGCTCTTTTTCAACTTTTTCCTTGCTACCCATTACTGGTCTTGGTTCTCACTTAGTTATAGTACATGACCTCTCCCTTCCTAGCTCATACCCTATGTTCTCTTTCAACTCCGCTCTTCCCTCCTTCCCTCCCTCATCTCCTCTCACCTCTTTTGTGCTGTCATTGGTCTCTCACCGCTCTCCCCCACCCTTATCCTACTCCTCTCCCCCCCATCACAATTTATGCTCTTCTATCTCCACCCTTCCATCTCTAGTACCCAAGTCCATAAATATCCCTCTCATTGACCTTGAGGGTGGTCTTGGACCTCTCTATGATGGACCCCAAAAACCTTTGACTAGAGGTAGGAAATCGTTCCTATACTTAGCACAAAAGCAAGCCAACTTTGAAATCCAAAATGGAAAATAAAGATCCTTCCTAAGGGCCTTTAGTTCTTAGGGCCCTCTTAAGTTTCAAAATGAAAATCCTTTCTTTAAACTATAGGGGTATTTCCAACCCCTCCAAAACTCTATCAATCCAAAGATTGATTTAGCTAAAATACAACATGTCATCTTCCTTCAAGAATCCATAATTGAAGAAGACAATAAAACTCTTCTACTTAAGACCTCTTTTCCTCAATGGGATACTATAGAAAATGATGCTTCAGATAGGCTAGGAGGGGTTTTCATAGGTTAGCACACTTGATTCATCTGTATGGCATCTTATTGGTCCTTTTATTTTGGCATCTATGTGAATTTTTAGGTCTTAGATCTTGATATGACTTTACATTATTTCAATATTTATTGACCTTATAGAGATAGGGAGGACTTTTGGCTCTATTTCACAAAGTTTCCATTTATGGATTCAGGAAATACCATAATTAGCAGTGATCTAAATTTCTATTTAAGGGCATCAAAGATTTGGGGTTCTGTTGAAGGCTCGAAATGACCATTCAAAATTATAAGGGAGACCACCCGATTTGGAACTTAAAGTAGCTCATTTTCCATTTCGAATGGTGATTTTGACTGGTTCAACTAGGTCCAATTACCTTCTCTCTATCTCTGTTAACTTAACATATGTCTTTAACTAGCCAACAAAAAAAGAGAAATCGGATTAGCCTTCTTGTTGTGCACAAGCAAGGAAGCAAATCCTTAAGATAATTGAAGGCTCATGCAACACACAATTATGGTTTTGCCTCTTTCATAAGAGGACTTCTAGAAATGCATAATTAAATCTAAATGTAAATTTATTATATAATGCAAACAAAAGAAGAAAATATCCTAAACTAATCTCGATTAGGAAGATGTAGATCTAACCCAACCGAGAGAAGAGTAATTAAATTGATTGGGATTTTAACATGTGTGGTTTTAGGTGAATATATGGCTAATGAATTAGTTCTAGTAGCTGATATTATAATTACCAAAACATGCTCTCATCAAAAACCAATTAACGGTGAATGATCAACCAAAAATATTAGGAAATAGTTCTTTTAATATCGATAATAATTAAATCAAATTTTGATGAAATATTTTTGAGTAAATAGTTACTCAAAAATACAATTTGAGTATAAGAGAAAAACAGGAATTTAACAACATGTTTATGAAGCTAATGAACTAGATAGCTAAATCAAAAGACCTTCATCTTCACATTGAACAATAGTGCTCAACATGAAATATATTTTACGCAAATCTATCATTAAAAGATTAAATTTGCATTAAAAATAATAGTATTTAAAATACAAATAGATTAAAACATGGTTTCCTACTCTATTCCTTGAATTGATCTCCAACAATCTTTCTCAAATATTAAGCCTCGCTATCAAAAGAAAGAGCTGCAATAGCACAAGCTCTGCTCCCCATACAAATTCTAGAATTGAAAAAGACAATTCCCAATAACTCAAATTTGAGTTTTTCCTCCTACTTCTACAACTTGAAAACACCTTACAATAGTGCTTCATAATTCCCTCAATGTAGAGAAGAGGAACCCCTTTCTCTATTCTACAAACCATTATTTATAATCACAAAAATGAATTCCAAATAGGAGAGTTGTCGAAGAATAAATCTTCTCCAAAAATTTTAATTGGTCAAAATCCGTTTTCTTCTCTTTCTGGAGCAGTTCCATTAATTCAAATCTTCTCTTTCTCATCTCAGTTTTTCTCTTGCCAAAACCATTCAAAATTCAATTAAAATGCAAATTAAAATTAAAAAATACCAAATATAGAAAACAAACAACTTCAATTACATTTCAATTAAATAAATAAATAAAAGGAAATTTGAGCTTTCCATTGATCCTTATAAATATATTATTGGTCAAAGAGAACATGGTCGAATGGATCTGCACTCAAGAGAGGCTTTGAGAAAATGAAAAAAGAAAAAATTAAAGTCAAAAATTTAGTTTTGGTAAAAAATTAAGAGCTTAATTTTCTACTAAAATCTATACTCATTTAATGATCGAAACTAACTATGAAATCACTTCAAAATATTCTCCATGATGTTAACTATCTAACGAGCCATCCTCGGCCTCATTTTTCCAAGTAAAACTCCACTTATGAGCTTATAAAGTTGAAGTGTCCAAAATTGCTAGAATTCTGGGAAGATTGTTGCCTAGGCAAAAAAAATAATAATAATAATAATAATAATAATTAAATCTGATTCTAAATTAAATTAAGAGTTATTAATTAATTAATATTAATTTAATTACAATTACAAAATTAAATTAAATTAAAGTAATTACACACTAATTATATACCAACAGAACAAAATTTAATTAAAATTTTAAATAAATTAAAATTAATTATAATTATAATTAATATATTATATTAAAATTATAATTAAATTTATTAAACAAATCAAAGCCATTTAAAAAAATTTACAAGTGACTTTAGATTCATGAGAATGGATTGAATAAAATGAGGAGGGGCTTTTTTAAAATAAAGTGGAGGCCTTTACGTATGAGAGGTATAAGGAGTAATCAGAGATCGGTTTTTTTTTAAATACTAAAGTTTTGAAATAGAAAAAATGATAATTTTATGATAAACATATCGGGGTTTTTTTTATATATCAGGATTTTTTTTAATATTGAGATTTTTTTAATATCGGGATTTTTTTATATTGGAAGTCTTTTATCGGGACCTTTATATCAAGATTTCTTTTATATTGGGACTTTTATATCAGGATTTTATGCCATTGGAGGTTTGAATAATGTTTCATTGGAGTTTTTATAAAAGAGTAAGGGAGGAGGTGAGGTGAAGTGGGGTCCACATGGAGTGGGACTCGTCCATTATAAACTACGATGACTTGGTAATTAAAAATATGACAAAATGAACTACATCCACTTTGCGATTTTGATATTTCAGGTCTCATAATTCCTTTTTAAAATTGAGAATTGGAATTAATTACTGAGATTCTGAAATCCCAAAATTTTAATTGTTCTATAATTTGGCTGTGGCGATTTTGTAGGATCGTTAGTGAAAAATGAAATAATTAGTAAAAATTAAGTAAGAATTAATATTTACAATCAATTACTAATTTATTTACAAAAATTAAAATAATATACATTTTGTACATTTTTTAATCCAACGGTAAAAATTATCGAACCTTAGATGAGCACAATTTTCAAATTATGTAAGCATATGAGATGAAATAAGTACCAATGGAAAACTAACGAAAATTCGAACTCAATGAAACAATAAAAATAGAAATATGATGAAAACTAAAAATTGGCAAAATTGTAGGACACTTATACCAAAATAAAAATTAATAAAGTGATTTGGCCAAAACTTTATAGAAATGGTCCCCATTATTTGAAATAAATAAGTCAAAAATGGGGGCGGTGGGGAGGTTGAATTTTCATCTCAACACTAGCGCCACACGAGGAAGAACCAATTATCTCTGATTAAAAGATTATAAACTTTAATTTACCTAAAGGTTAAAAATAATGGATTCCACGAAACCATCTAACAATGAAACATTTGTATGGGTCCCACATTAATGAATTAAGTAATATAAGTTTGAAAAGATAAGTACTCAAAATAGACTAAGTTTAGAACCATGAATCCAAATTTTGGAAAAATTTTATTTTAAGATTACTTTGTATGAAAAAATAGAAGAAGGTATAGAAAAGAGTTTTTTGATAAAGCATATATCCATTGTTATGAACGGTCTCTCACATCGCTTCGTTGCCAGCGAGCCTAAACAACACCCTGATGAAGTTGTCTTTTATACCTTACAAGCACGGCCTCGCTGCTAGTGAGCGTCCATAGCCCCAACAAGTTTACTTGTATTTCCCATGCTTCATCTTTTAATCACCCTTTTGATAGGTGCATTTGTGAGCTTTTAGTTTATGATGTACCTGGATGAAAGGGGTGGGATGGAAATAGAGATTTATGTTAATGGATACAATAATTCCATAATGTTTACTCCAAATTATTTTCCCGCGACTATCAACCAGAGGCTTTTATAAAGTAGAGGGATTGGAGGGATCCATTGAGTTAAAATCAGGTCATTTCTTTCGTTGAAAATTTGAACTATATCACTTATAAAAGATGTGTGTTCCTCCATGAAAAATTTTTAAAGCAAGAGGGCTTTATGGTTCCATAAAGATATACCTTTAATGATAAATGGAATTCACTGAAATAGACAGAGTAAAAAGTTCTCATGTCTGCCAACCACTGTTGGGTGAGGAAAAGGCCTTCCACATAAATCTTAGCAAAGTCACAAAAATAAAACCAAAATATGAAAGAAAAAGGAAAATAATTCCAAATTGAAGTAAAAAAAAGAAATTAGTGAACTCCAAAAATGTAAAAATTAAGAAAGAAAAATCTCAAATTTAAAGAACCAACTCCAACAAGACTAAGTATAAAATGTCTCAACAAATGAATAAAAGCAGAAAACCATATGTGTGTTCGTCTTATGTTGAGAATCTAGTAAATTTTATCTTGTAGAGTTATAAGCGACTAGGCTTCTGACTTTAAAGGGTGAATAACAGTCATGAAAGTTAATATACTAAATGAGAAGTCTCTGCCTCCTACAAATTTTCTTGTTTCGAAGAAAATCCTACATAAAAGCATCTTAACCATTTTCTGATAAAAGAAATGCTTAAGAAACAAAGTAAAGGTTCTCAAACTCCCTAGTTTAGCTGATTTGATGAAGATTATTACTGATTATCCCAAAAACTTGAAAGAAAACCAAACAAAGGAGAATGAGTTTCAAACCTGAGGTGTGAAATAATTCTTGAATTCCTACAAATTGGAGTTTAAGATCAGCAAAGACTAAAAACAACATTGAAAACAAATATAAAGAAGTAGAACATGATGACCATGGGCGTATGAATCTTACCATTAGACAATTTCATTTAATTTTACCTGAAAGATATCATTTTCTCTAATAAAAACAACCTCTTCTTTTAATTGGAAGTAAAAGCATGAAGAAGTTGAACTTTTTTAAATTTCATTGACCCAAAATCATGATTTATTAAATATAAACTAAAGAAAGAATTAAACTAAAAAAATGATGTCTCATGTTCAAGGAATCAGAAGTAAACCAAACCCATTAGAAATGAGAATGAAGATATGGTTTTGCAGCGATGATTGTTCTCTTTATATTTCAGATTTCATGTCAACTCCATGATTTTCATAAAATGTCAAGGATCAAGACCAAGACCCAAACAATCTAATGCATATTTGTACATGGACAGATCTTGAAATTTTGTGTGTTAAAGATAGAGTGAGATATCAAAAATCAAATATAAGATAAATCAAACATGATTTAACCATGATTCATTACCTTTAACTATTCCAATTTCCTTACCAATTGGTGCATTACCATACTAGTTGTTCAAGAGTGCCTTGGAAAGTAAATGAAGATGCACACTAAACAATGACTGAGATAATGAAATGGGAATACAATAGTGGGACAAAGGCAGAAACATAAACAAACCACAAGTGATGAAACTTATATTAACTAGAAAGATTTCCGAGAAGAGTAAAAAGAGGCCTATGTGCACATGCTATGAAGAATGTATATCCTTAAATTCACAGAGTCATATTAAGCAATAAAAGCTTTGGATTTGATAAAATTGTAATTATAAATACATCCAAGCTCTCAACGATCATGATAACTTGATAAGTCAAACTATATAGTAATTAATAAATTAACGAGAGGCCAACAATATTATATAATATAATATCTCACTAGTCTAAGAAATTAAAAGACTCAGAACAGAGAGAAATATAAATCTTGGAAGAATGAATAGCGGAGGATCGGAACTCCAAGATTTAACAGTTAGAGACTTTGAGTTGTTTCGGTAGAAAGGAATCTGACTAGAGTGGATGCAAGATGAATGAGTGAAGTGCAATGGCTCAACTCAACCTGGAAAATATGATAATTGGAAGGGGCAGAGATAAAATCATGGATAAGATCATTTGCTGCAATATTTTTTGCAATTTCCTTTGCTGGACAAGAAAGAGTCTAACATTTGATTTCAAATAGATTAATGAGTTTTGGCTCATCTCGTCTGTTTGGAGCAAAGAAATAAGAAAATAAGCAACAATACAGAATACCAATATTTTGATGAGAAATAAATACTTCCTTGAACATGTCAATGATCTAGAAAGCAATGACTACTCACTTTATTGTCAACATAGTTGAATTTGTTTGTACACATAAAGTCTCCAAATCAAACTAATGAAAAACTGCACAAAGAAGTAAAAGGGAAATAAGAAATAAACTAATGAAAATAAAAAAATAACAATAGATGAAGATGAACATATGAACACATACCTAGAAGAATTTTGATTCCAATTTTACCTTATGAATCTTCACATTATCCCATGCATTTTCATAAGTTCAAAATCATCTTCTTATTGAATTTAAATTTATAAGTAATGAGATATTCATTTGTGTCCACTTCATATTGAGGAATAAGAGTGATGAAAGTGATCATATAACAATGATTATGAAATGAAAATTGAATTTTCAGTAACACTCTTTGCATCATAGCCCCATTACATGCTTATTAAAAATCTGCCATAATGAAATAAATAAAAATAGGCAAGGAATCTAAATTTAAATTAATCTATGCCTAATCCTAACTGAATAAAAGGAAAAGTGTACTAAGTATAGTTATACTTCCAATGTAACCATTCTCTCATTTTAACTCCTGCATGTATGTACATGTCAATCAACAGGAGTAAAACTACAACTGAATTATTAAAAGAAAAAATCATCCTACTATGTATATCTAACAAGTTTAACAAAATGAACTTATTTACAAAAAAAAGTCCTCAAAATTTCTCCAAAATTCTACCTACCAGATCATAAAAATCAACATGTATTTCAGTTAATGATTGAAAGAAGTTCAAAGGTAAAAGGAAACATCAAGAATGGGTTGAATGATAAATGTTTAAAAATTGAAGTCTGTTGAACACTTACAAAATCAAAAATATTCTGGAGCAATGGAACTTCCAGATATTTTTCAAACGGATCGATAAAGTATGGATGAAAAATCAAAAGGTTTCTAGAAGTATTCCATTGCTAACCAAAATGAAATGGTACACTCTCAAAAACTTGAGATTGTGAAACACTTATTTGAAAATCAGAAATAAATTGGACAAACATTATCATCAAATACAATTTCAAAACAAAAAGTAGTTGATGTTCATGCTTGAAATTCTGAAATTGATTTCCATATATGCTTATTAATGTACTTGATGAGTTTCTAGAGTTTGAATGCTCGAATTGCTAGTACAATGTGCTCAAAAGTTTAAAAATGAAATCCAAAAGAAAAATGAATCCAAACCGAAGGAATTGAAAATGAAGCAAATTACAATTTACATTAATGTTACAAGTTATTTTACAACATGGTTGTGACTCATTTTCAAAGATTTCCTTTCCATAAGTGTCAACATAAATTATGAAATTAAAATCATTATTTGCATTCACCTGTGGAGAAGAGAAAATTTCAAGATTGTGATCACAACAAGGTATGTCATCATCGTAGGAATCATATACTGGGATAAATTCAGGATTACTAAAATCATTATGATGATAGGAATGAATTGAAATATCTAGATTAATGTCTTTTTTATCTTCAAAACAAATTTGTTTATGGAATGAAGAATATGAGATTTACTCAAAACTATTTTTGAAGAAAAAGATGAATGAGGCTCATAAATTTTAGTTTTCAATTCATCGTTATAAATAATTGCATTAGTAATCCCCTCCTCTAAATAAGGTGAATCAGAACTAGGCAGAAAATTACATGAATAAACGTAACTTTTAAGACTGTTAAAAGTATGGACAAATCCTCTCTATCCCAATGAGAATTAGCAAGCAGAGTATTATTAATGAAAAATTTTCTACTTTTTGAAATTATATTGGTGTAAAATGATATTGTTGGAGAATTATTTAATGAATTGCAATTATCAAAAACATCTGGGTAAAGGGAAAAATCAGAATAGGCATTTATGTACCTGAAAATTTCCCTATTGGAAGAATTTTTCTTATTGTCCAAAATAGACATTTCATATTCTTCCATTATTGTGTTGTTTTGAATTTCAGATTGTTGATTATTGTCTTCACAAAATTAATTTTTTTCATGCACTTGATCAACCTACAAATTGTTGTTGAGCTGCTTCATTTTATTATCAGCAAATTGTGAATTAATTTTAGCAGTAGATTGTGTGTTGTTGTCATTCTCTAGTTGATTTAAGTGTTACTTATTTAGTTGTTGTTGATTGATGATAATAGTTTGCATGTCTTGTTGAATTTCTACTTGATTGGCATTATGTAAATTTGGAACATTTCTGGAATAATTCTTAGCATTTGCAAATTTTATTTTGTGAAGAATCAAAGTTATTATTTTAAACAATTGAATCATCATAAACAAAGGGTATACTTTATGGTTCTTCATGGTTATCATAGGGAAGAGACGCTAAATGTCTGAACCATCCAATTAATTGGAATTAAGGAGGAAAATATTTGGACTCAAATTACATTAAAACTAATTTAAATCTAATATAAAACATACCCAAAGTCTCAGCTTCCATCCTACACAATTCTTCTAACTAATCACAAACCTTTTCGTAGTCATTTTCCTGAAATGTGTGAAGAAAAATATTTGAAAACTCATCCCAGCTATATATGGAGGCATCTAGAAGTGATAAGCACCAGTCTTTGGCTTTTCCTATCAAAGTAAGTGTGAACATCCTGCAAATAACATCTTCATCAATATTAAAATTATTTCAACTTAAAATAAATTGAAGAAGATGACTAAAAGTAGATGTCTTACCATTATATTTTACCTGAGACAGGGTCTGGGCTGCCTTTATAGATGTGGTAGTTGGATGAGGTCCAATAAAGTAAATCCAAGGAAATCTTTTATATGGAGCCATAGTAAGAAAATAAAATTTTAAAGCACAAAATCGTTAGAGACACAATTTTACTATAGCCCTCCTTCTAGCGCTAAAAATGTTGAAGGCTCGCAATGACCATTCAACATCATAAGAGATACCACCCAGTTGAGAACTTGAAGAAATCCTTTTCCATTTGGAATGGTGATTCTGACTAGTTCAACTAGGTCAAATTACCTTCTCTATATCTCTGCTAGCTTAAAATATGTCTTTAACTAGCCAACAAGAAAGAGAAATCAAATTAGCCATCTTGTTGTACATGAGCAAGGAAGCAAATATTTAAGTTGATTTAAGGCTCATCCAAACCACAACTATGGTTTCGCCTCTTTTATAAGAGGACTTCTAGAAATGTATAATTAAATCTAAATGTAAATTTATTCTATAATACAAACAAAAAGAAAAGTATCATAAACCTATATCAATTAGGAAGATGTAGATCTAACCCAACCGAGAGAAAAGTAATTAAATTGATTGGGATTTTAACATCCCTGGTTTTAGGTGAATATCTAGATAACGCATTAGTTCTACTAGCTGATATTATAATTACCAAAACATGATATGATCAAAAACCAATTAACGGTGAATGATCAACCAAAAACATTAGGAAATAGTTCTTTTAATGTCGATGGTAATTAAATCAAATTTAGCTAGAAAATTTATAAGTAAATCCTTACTCAGAAATCTAATTTTAGTATAAGAGAAAAAGAAGAATTTAACAACATATCTATGAAGCTAATAAACTAAATAGCTAATTCAAAATACCTTCATCTTCATATTGAACAATAGTGTTCAACATGAAAGACATTTTACGTAAATATGTCATTTAAAAGATGAAATTTACATTAAAAAGAATAGTATTTAAAATACAAATTGATTAAAACATGGCATCTTTCTATGTTCGTTGAATTGATCACCAACAATCCTTCTCAAATCATAAGCCTCTCTATTAAAAGAAAGAGCTACAATAGTGCAAACTCTGACCAAATACAAATTCTAAAATTGAAAAAGACAAATCTCAATAACTCAAATCTGAGCTTTTCCTCCTATTTCTACAACTTTAAAATACCTTGCAGTAGTGCTTCAAAATTTCCTTAGTGTAGAGAAGAGGACCCCCTTTCTCCATTTTACAAACCAATATTTATAATTATAAAATGAATTCCAAATAGGAGAGTTGTTGACGAACAAATCTGCTCCAAAAATTTTCATTGGTCAAATTTTTTTCTTCTCTTATTGGAGAAATTCCATTTATTTAAATCTTCTCTTCCTCATCTCCTCAACTATTCTCGTGCCAAAACCAATCAAATTCAATTAAAATGCAAATTTAAAATTAAAAAAAAAAAAAAAATACCAAATTTGGAAAACAAACATCTCCAATCACATTACAACTAAATAAATAAATAAAAGGAAATATGAGATTTTCATTTATCCTTTTAAATATCTTATTGGTCAAAGAGAACATATTCAAATAGATTTGCACTCAAGAGAGGCTTTGAGCAAATGAAAAATGCAAAAATTAAACTTCGAAAATTAGTTTTGGTTACAAATTCGGAGCTTACCTTTCAGCTAAATTTTGGACTCATTTAATGACCAAATATGATCATGAAACCACTTCCTCAATATTCTCTATTATTTTATCTATCTAACAAGCCATCATGGGCCTCATTTGGCTAAGTAAAACTCCACTTATTAGCTTCCAAAGTTGAAGTGTCCAAAATTGCCAAAATTGCGGAAAAATTGTTGTGTGGGCCAAAAATAGGAAGATTTAATTAAAATCTAATTCTAAATTAAATTAAGAGTTATTACTTAATTAAAATTTAAATACTTATGTCCACATGGGGTAGCTCAAGCGGTAGTGTCCATGGAAATGAAGTCTCACCAAATCGGAAGTCTTGGGTTCAAATCTTGGGCTACCTTCCCCCATAGTGGGGTATTGTAATGGACATGAAAATCGGAGAGTCCTACCAAGTTTACAAAAAAAAAAAAAAAAAAAAAAAATACTTATAATACCAAATTAAAAAAATAATTACAAATAAATACAGTAAAACAAAATTTAATTAAAAATTTAAATAGATTAAAAATTAATTATAATATATAATTAAATTATATTAAATTATAATTAAATATATTAAATAAATCAAAACCATTTAAAAAAAAATTACAAGTGGCTTTAGATCCATGAGAGTGGATCGAATAAAATAAGGAAGATGGGCCTTTTTAAAATGAAGTGGAGGACTTTACGTATGGGAGGCATAAGGAGTAATCAGAGATCAGGTTTTTCTTTAAATACGAAAGTTTTGACATAGAAAAAATGTTGATGTCCGATAAACATATCGGGATCTTTTATATATCAATATTTTTTTAATATCGGGATTTTTTATATTGGGAATTTTTTATATCGAGAGTTTTTATCAGGACTTTTATATTGGGATTTTTTATATCAAGATTTTTATATCGGGATTTTTTATATTGAGATTTTTTATATCGATACTTTTATATCAGAATTGTATGCCATCGGAGGTTTGAAGAATGTTTCATCAGAGTTCTTATAAAAGAGTAAGGGAAGAGGTGAAGTGAAGTGGGGCCCATGTGGAGTGGGACTAATCCATTATAAACTACGTCCACTTGGTAATTAAAATTTTAACAAAATGAACTGCATCCACTTTGCAATTTTTAGATTTCAGGTCTCACAATTTCTTTTTAAAATTGGGAATTGGAATAAATTACTGAGACCCCGAATTCTCAAAATTTTAATTGTTCTACAATTTGGCTGCAACGGTTTTCTAGGATCGTTAGTGAAAAATGAAATAATTAGTAAAAATTAACTAGGAAATAATATTTACAATTAATTACTAATTTATTTACAAAAATTAAAATAATATACATTTTGTAATTTTTTTAACCCATACAAATAAAAATTATCGAACTTCAGATGAGCACAAATTGTAAATTATGTAACCAAATGAGATGAAACAAGTATTGATGGAAATATATCAAAAAGTCGAACTCAATGAAGCAATGAAAACATAAATCTGATGAAAACGAAAAATTGGCAAAATTGTAGGATGCTTAACCAAAAGAAAACATTAAAAACGTGATTTAGCCTAAAATTTATGGAAAGGGTCCCCATTATTTGAAATAAATAAGTAACAAATTTGGGGGGGGCATTGAATTTTCATTTTAACATTTTCTTTAACCAAATATGATGCCCTCTTTCATTTCCTCACTGATCTCTTTCATGTCACTAGCGTTTATGAAATCTTTCAACAAAATTCCATCCCGCGTTGACAAAAAATAGACCTGGATCTACACATATATCCAAACATTTGTATCAATTTATTGTTTTTAAAAACCTCCTGGACACAAATCTAAGGTTCAGACAATGCGCTATTGTTGGAGGGTGCTATGATCATAATCCAATCCTTCTTGACATGGAACCTTTCCCCTCCAAACCCCCTAGTCCATCCAAGATTAATCCCTCTAGGTTCGAAGATCCTTCCCTTCATGAAGCTATAAAAATTCATTGGGTCTCCTACTCTCTCTCACTCCAAGAATCCTCTTCTATTCAGTTCAAAGAGAATCTCAAATGAGAAAAAGTAACCATCTCTAAGTGGGAAAAACAAAATAGAAAATTTGACATAATAACCTTGGTTGTTATCAAATCTAGAATGAAGGATAACATTGAGCAAGGTTTCTTTGCAAAGGATTCTCCCAATCACAAAGAGGCCACCAAGGCCGTAGAGGGAAAAAGATGGAAAATTCTCCTAGAGAAGGAAAAGGAATGGAGAATGAAAATTAGGGCTCTTTGACTACAAATGGTTGTTGAAAACACTAAATATTTTCATATAATTTCCAATCACAAAAAATCTATTAATGCTATCTGGGAAATTAAAAATAGTGGTGTATCCTTGGCCACATCCTTTTAGGACATCTCCTTTGAAGGACGTAAGTACTTCAAAGAAACTTTCCATCCAAAGAATCGGGCCACTATTAGACATATTTTGGATGTCGCAAGGCTCTTTCAAATTTTATCAATTAGGAAGGAAATGATTCACTAATGACTGGAGCCACTAAACCTAATATTGAAAATTTCTTTCATATTTGTTAAAGGGGAAATAACGTGGGGCCATATCACCTTCTAATGAAATATTATCTATACTATTATGATTTTCTAGGGAACAATATTCTCTCCTTGGTTGAACACTCCAACACCTTTGGGAAAATCCTTTCAACTTTGCCTACATTATCATGATACCCAAAGTTGACAATGTTGACTCATTTGATCTCTTCTTACCTATATCTCTCTAAAATTATATTTACAAAATTATATCCAAGACCGTAGCTCTTTAGATAAAATATGTCTTTTGAAACAATATTTCACAACAATAGTTTAGTTTTATTGAAAGGAATCTTATTCATGAATCTATTGGCCTTGCTCAAGGATTGCACTCTATCTACATAAAAATCAAATTACATATCCTCTACAAAGTGTATCTCTCCAATTCTTTCGATCAATTCAATTGTCTCTACGTCATAATCCTCCTTATCCACTTTGGTTTCCATTATTTCTTTGTCACCTGGATTATGAATTGGAACAATTCCCAATGTTTCACTCTTATAATAAATGGAGTCAATTCTAATTTTTTCCATGGAGTAGGCCTAAGATAAGGTTTCACATAATCCACCCTAATTTTCCTTCTCATTGTACGAAGTCTCAGCAAGATCATTAAAAATGAAAGGAACAGAGGAAGCTTCAAAGGAATATACATTACCCCAACTTGCTCTACAACTCATATTCTCTTCTTAGATGATATTTTAATTTTATCATATGCACCTTTGGACCATCGAAACACATCAAAATCCCTCCCAGACAATTTTTTTCCTGCTATAGGAATGGTCATCGATCATACAAAATCCATCATCACAGGTTGGGGGTTGTTTGTAAGGGATAAATCTCGGTTGAATTAAGACCTTTTCACCTCAACATTTTTTTTAATAAATAAAGGAGTAAAACACCTGGGATTTATAGTAAAGCCAAATTATTGCCTCAAAATAGATTGGAAATGGCTCCTTGAAAAGGTGGAGAAAATAATTTGAATTTGGTGTAACAAAAGGTTATCTAGGGCTGGTAGGCTAGTTCTATGCAAAACAGTTATATATTAGACGAACCACTAAATTTAAAATTGGAGATGATGGTATAATCCTAAATGAGATTTTCTTTGTTTCAAGAATAATATTTTCTCTACTGAACAAGGCCAACCACATGAAGGTGGAATCTCATATATCCCATACCCCCCTATAATTTATTTGAAAAAGACACAGTAACAATCAAACATAAAAACTAGGAAAACAAAAATTTAAGGTGAACGAAGAGAATAAACCAAATGAAAACATATAAACACACACCTCGTACATTTTAACATTTTGATATCATTAATATTCTTCTTCATCCAACTCATCATCTATATCATCCAACTCATAATTCATGTTCAAAGGATTCACCACATTAGCATCTTCATCATCTATATCGTCATGCAGAACATTCTCTTCAACATCTAGTTTGACTTCTTCAAGTTATTCACCCAACACAACGTCAATATCATCTAGTTCATTCAAATTAACATTGTCTTGATTAACATATCCTTGAAATTCTTTGACATATTCATCTGACACATGAACCCCCTGCTCCTCTACATCATCTTCTTCTTCAATTTCATCTTCTTCTACTACATTACAATTTATCAACCTTCCTCTTGGATCATATCTAACAACATATGACCAACCCTCTTTACCTAGAACCTCTACGTAAAATACCTATTTGCATTAGCTTGGAAGAAAATAGGGATCTGATCCTGCCTCAAAATTCCTTGTATCAACCATGGTAAATCCATTAGCATGCTCAATAGTAG
Organism: Pinus taeda; assembly: GCA_000404065.3. NCBI lineage: Eukaryota > Viridiplantae > Streptophyta > Pinopsida > Pinales > Pinaceae > Pinus > Pinus taeda. Next base: position 18,157 of record APFE031614832.1, on the reverse strand, counting down.
TTCTATAAGGGTCACATTCATGGATTCATAGCCTGGACCATTCGACATCAAACACAACTAATTTGAAATATTTAAATTTGCACTCAAATATATCATGCAGATACCCATAGTATTGATTGCCAGAGACTTCTGGATGTATGTCACCTTTAGAGGCAACATTGATAACCTGAAATGCCGATTATCCCACTATCAGAAATTTTCATCTTTTCATCCAACCTTTTGATGCAAAGTTTGTGGCCATCGCACCACATTTTGTTGTGGTGTTTCAACTGTAATATGTCAAACACATAGAAAATGCATAGTCAATTGATAAGCATATTTATAGTTGTAAAATTTGCAAAGTCTGGAAAAAAACATGCCATATGAATCAATATAATTGTAAAACAAACTTAGTGGTCTCGGTGAATATGCTTTCTTGGTGATCTTTTAAATCATATGCTAAATCAACTGCACTCTATGTAAGACTAGTACATCCACTACATTCAGGTTCTTTGACCAATGTAGACACACTATACCATGATAACCTACCATTATGAGCTTGCTTTCATCATTCAATCCATACCTTCATCCAATCAAAGATTGTTCCCAATGTATAAATGTATTATGCCCCACTCTCGATTGGTTGTATTAAAATAAAACAATTAACATATATATAATTAGTTGCCATGTTATACCTTCATAATAATGAATTATGAAGGAAGACTAAAAATTAAATAAGTATGATATACATAAAAACAAAAAATTCAAATGCACTATAAATCTCCACTATCTACTTACATCTCACTTTCCTCATTCTACCTTTCCCTAATAGGTGGTCCCCTTCAAATTTGTTCATGCAGTTGACATCCCAAATGTGATCCAATACCTTAATACTTTTTCCTATTGCAGGACTCTATCGACGAATATAAACCATGGTTTGATATAACATATATCCCTCTACCATAGAACCCTCAGGATGTGCTTTTTGTCTAACCAAATCCTTCAGTGATTTCAAGTGCCTCTCAACCATCCACATTTATCTTATGTGTATAGGTCCATACTTTTCAATCTCCTCAAATTGGTGTATAAGGTAGTGTTCTTATGCATTGAAAAATGTCGAAGGTAGATACTTTTGCATTTCATACACTAGACAAGAAATTTGTTTCCTCCAATACTTTATATATTCTTTATCAATTTCTTTAGATGGAAACCATCTACAAATGAAGCAATAAAATCATAGGTTTCAACATAAAAGTATATAGTACATGATAAAAAGTAAAACACATGTAGTTAAATATAATTTCTATAATGAATTATTGAACAAATTACAATTTTCACACAAATCTCCACTTATCTCATGCATTTTCCAAGGTCATATATAACTTGTTTGACATTGTTGACAAAGTTTTCTGAGAGAGATAGAGGTAGAACATATTGTAACAAAAATAATGATCGATCATTATTTATTCCCAAATTAGTAGAAAAAAGAACACTAACAAGTTGTTTCACCAATGTACACCTATATACACCAAAATAATTACCTTAATGAACGTATGACAATCAATAATTTTTACCCCACCTAGTTTACCTTTATTTGTTAGGATATTCTTTATGTTTGAAGAAAATCTAGCTAGGAATTTATTTTTTTCAATAAATTCTTTAGCATCCTTGCTTTGTTTCTCTGTCAATAACCATGGAAGGGCACTTATATTTTTGTCTTCTTCATCAATATTTGAATGAATCAAACTTTGCATTGCAAGATTGGCCTCCTTAATGTCATTACAAACCTTGACAATTTTTTCTTTATCTCTCCTTCCATATAAGATTCGCCATAAGGTGTAAGTTACATTCTTCTCAATGTGCATTGTAACAAACAAATGAACAATTTCTAGGTGCTCATAGTGGGGGAGTTTATTGAATTGCTCGAGATAAATTTTCATTCCTCATGGAAGTGCCCTGTTATTAATGCCTTGGTGACCTACAAGGTGAATCATAGCTAAAGACATTATAACAACAATATAACCTCTCAATTAGTATAATGAAGAAAATTCCATAAAAATATAAAATAATCTAAACATGTCATGTATATTGATACATAGACAATTCGATCCATACCTTGAGAGACTATTATATTGCAACTTCCATGCAATAGGCTCATTCTCTGTTGTCTTAATCCAGTCCCTTATTTCCAATTTAAAAGATGTTTTTCGGTACTTTGGTACCTATGGTTCTTAGAATGGAAGTGTCTATACTCATCAAACACCTAATATCCTAATCTTCGTGAACAATGATATTTAATATTAGCACCATAAACTAGACAAGAAAATCTATCCTTTTTTTTAAGACCTACAAGAGATGGAACAACTTATATATCAATTATTTTAAGCATGTACAATGAAAGGAATATTTAAAAAACATACATGAAATGTAATTCATAAAATTAAACATTATTAAAGTGCAGGGTAACGTTATAACATACCCCAAAAATTTGTTATCCCTGAGGCATCATGAATTGTCCACACAAGCATTACATGTAATTCAAAGTCCCTTTGTGCATCTACTGGTCTAGAGATATCATACATAGTGACATCGTTCCATAACTCCACTAACTCATTGATAAGAGGCTCGATATATACATTCATATATTCAACTTGGTACTTACCTAATTGATTGAACATATAGTACATAATTACTACATATATGAGTAAATAAAAAAACATAAGACATAATTGAACATATATGAGTAAAAAAATTAATACCTGGAACAATATATTCTGTTAAAAAAAATATTACAAACGAATTAATGCCTAGAAAAATCATTGTCAACATTATGTGCTTCCTCTTTATTCACTTCGATAGAGGAATTTTATTGTTGATAACAAAAACAAGCCACACTGAGTGATTAGATTTGAGCTCTCCAAATGGATTGACATTGTCAGCTGCTAATGAAAGCCTAATATTACAAGGTTCTATTTTAAACTTTGACCACATTTCCTATATATTCCTAAATGCAGATCCATCAGCAGGAATTCAAAGAACACCATCTTCACTTCTATTCTTTGCATGGTAATCCATAAGTTTTGCTATACTTTTTCAGCTGAACAATTGTCACAGACGTGTAATTATGGGAATATAACGAAGAATATTGTGAGGCGCATTTTTTGTTACTTTATCAGTTTGATATATACTCTCATCACGTTTTGGGAATTTGTCTTACGACGCATGTTCTTTATAATAGAGAATATCATCATTAGGACATGCATGAATAATTTTATACTCCATTCCAATATATTTCATAATGACATGTAAATCTCGGTACGTACAAGGTAAAACATTTGATGTTGGTAACAAAAATTCACCTAACAATCTACAACATAAAAAAATAGTGGTACTTGTTAATGTACAAAACAATATTAATTGTACATATTGCATCAAAATGTTACAAATTAATTAAATTACAATAAATGTACTAATTACATTAAAAACAAAGGAAAAAAGTATTTCTTTATCATGTATATAGTACTAGCTTAATGTCAAAAAATATATTACATACCTTAGGAGTTGTGTCACATGTGTTTGACAAACCATTCACCACCTTTAAGTTGACCAACAACAATACAACAAAGAGAAGATATGTTTTTGAGCCTTCATAAAGAGATTCAATTTCCCTCTCAAGTACAGGTTTATCAAAAGCTTGGCCATCATACTGGTTGCCATCATCATCCATTCCAACATTATTAAATGTCTCCTAGATGAATCTATTTGTCCCACCTTCTTCAGTTGTGTTATCAGCATCATTATCCTATTCCATAGTATTATTAGCTTGATCCCACCACAACCACCTCTTCCTCGTCAAGCAATTCCCTTGGGGAATGATACTATACAATTACAATCAATAAGGTAATATTACAATATATAGAAAATATTTAAACATTGATACAAATGTTTACAAATACAATATAAGAAAACAAAGACAATAAATACAAAGGCAAGGACAACTAATTAGGTGAGAGTGAGAAAACAAATCAATGATGATGCTTGTGAAATTTATCAATATATTTAAGAATATGTTGAAAAAATCTAGGAAAGATGTTACTTTTATTGACATGTAGGAAGAGAGGGACTTTCTGAGATATATGGTCACAACCATAATAAAAAAACATATTGATATTATTTTTAATTCATCATTATAATGTCATATTATTTCTTGATTTCACTTAGAGACCAGAAATTTTATGAGGATGGGTGAGCAACCATGAGCTTGGGTAAGAGAAAGAAAAAAATATAACAAATCAATGTGATCATGAAGCTTGTACAATTTAGTAATATGTTTAAGATTATGTTGAAAAAATTTAGAAACAATCACTTGGCAATCATCAAACCCTTCTCATTCCATCACATTTACAAATGTACTCAAATTACAAGCCTCAAACAATAATACTAGTAAAATCCAAGAAATACCAACTAAGTTCAAGTAGGAAAACCTCAAGGTAAATACTACAATATTGCTCATAATGGCTTCCATAAGACAAGGGAATGAGGGGGGATATGAAACAAAATGTATTCTATCCCTAGCTCCTCTCAAGTATTTGATTATCACAAGTGGAGGGTGGATCTTATATTATATTTTTTAATCTTATTTTAATTAAAAAAAATATTTATAAAGAGGATGTGGACTTTTAATCTTATATGAAAGGTATTCGCACAATGAAAGTTACTACTAAAATTAGTTGGTGGCTAGATGGGTCTAGGATTATTGTACAAGAGGAAGATAATCTTTCTTATTCTTTATTGTTTGGTCATGTGTTTGTCTATAATTATTCTTTCTATACCCTTTTCTTCCTAATTTCCTATTTTTTGTGTCATTGCCCCTAAATATGTAGGTCTCATGTTGTCTAGGTTAGCTGATCAAATTCAAGCCAACAATGTGTTTGTTGATTTAAACTAATTGTTTCATTTTATTTTGTATTTTCATCATATGTTTTCACTTATAAACTTTGAAATCAATAACTTTTTAAAGAAAATTAGATAGGATCCCCTTTTTTCTTTAGGAAAGTGGTAGGAAACACAATAAAGACATTTTTCATAGGAAACCCTTTTTTACTAAGGCATGACATCAATCTCTCATCCTACATAAAATGGGATATTCTTTCTTTTTGACTACTGAGTTGAATATTTGACCAAAATGTCAAAAACTAACTCCTTTGTACTTAGTGGTAAGTGAATATTATAGAATAAAAACATTGTGCCTACTTCAAAGGACATTAAAAATGGAATTTTATACCTTGCATGAGTGATAAAAAGTAGGAAAATTTTGGAAAAAAAAACATTAATGATTTATCAAACATTTCATTAATCTACCCTTCTCCTAGAACTATTATAGCTTTGATATTACTTCAAGTTTTCTCACAATTTACAACAAATGATACAATTTACTTATATATATATATATAGAGAGAGAGAGAGAGAGAATTCTTCACTCTTATATATCACTTGGGCTTCAAAAAATTCATTGCCACCTAAAAAAATTTGAAATGCCAAGTGTGAGGCTTGTGTCCCATAACTTTTTCCTTAAACAATGAGAAAGAGTATCTTTTATGAGCGAAGTACATTGTACTAGTTAGGAACATAAAGTTTTAATAAATTGTGGTTTATAGATTTAAATATTTTTATAAACCCCCTAAACATACATTAACCCCCTAACACCTTAACCCCATTCCCATAATCCCTTAAACCGCTAATTCCTAAGCCCTTAACCCCTAACTCCTAAACCCTTAAACAATAAACCCTTATCCCTAAGCCCATAAACTAATTAACCTCTGACTCGACCTAAACCCTTCATCAACCCTAAGCATAATAATCAACTAATATTTCTCCACATCAAGATGACAACATAGGTCAAATATCTCCCGAAAGTATATAAACATTTACAATACAAAGACAATACAATTTACAATACAAAGACATACAATCTAAAATACAATATACATATAAACATTTACAAAAAAAATCCATAATACAAAGACATATAATGAATAACTTACTAATGGATGATTTCATGGCGCCTTTACCGTGTCCATAGTCTCTACAATGCCTTTTAGATGTTTTTATTAGGAGTCTCCTTATATTCAATCCCTTGCATCTTTTCCAAGAAAAATAACATTTTCGATCCTCTGAAGCCCAATGTTGATCCCACGCCTCCTTGGCCTCCTTGAGGAATGTTATGTGACTTTTTTCCTCCCCAAAATTTCAATGATGATTTTCTTCAAAAAATAACCACAAAATAGGCCTACAACCTTTCAAAATAATCCTACTGGTGCTTCCTACTATGTCAAAGTTATATGATATTCAGGCATACACACACACACACACTAACTTTATGTGTGTGTGTGTGTGTGTGTGTGTGTGTGTGTGTGTGTGTGTGTGTATAATTGATATTATAATTATGTAATACTATATTAATAAATATATTATTGATATTAACATGAATATAGCATAATTATATATTAATAATATTATATATAATTATAATATTAATCTTATATTTATTATAATTAGTTGAACTCAACATAAAGTGGTCCTAAATTAGACGTCATCCAACAAAAAGAATCCATTAATGATGGAACTGGTCATTATTCAATGATTCCCTGGTATTTGTTTGATATTGGACCAAACATTAGATATTCAACAGTACAGGAAATCTTGTGGGATATTCAATGAAAGTCAGGATTAAAAGAAAAAAAAAGAAAAAAAAATACATTTAACTTTTGACAGTTTTTTTTTTTTATTTTGTCCCTTCTATGAGATTTTGTCGTTGGATTTTCTTCCCATATCTATTAGTGTATAACAACCACGTCATCCTTATACATGGCTAGCTCCCTAGCGAACTGTCTTTATAATAACAAAAAAACAAGTAATATTAGTGTATATAACAAATATTTAAATGATGATTCATTTTAGTGATCAAGATCAAGAAAAGGACGGGAAAGATGAACCCTAAAAATATTGTCGTCGCCTCGCTTTTGGCTGCTGTCTGGCCTCAAGACAGTTCTTTCAATGCAGGGGACGAGTGCTTCCTCCATGAGTTTCTGGTTAACCTCTCCACTGTTACATCTGCCTTCGGCGATGCGCATTGCATCCAAGGATTTCAGGTATTTTCCACCTCGAATATGCTTGCTGGCCATCATAGTCTGAAAGCCCCCCTCATTTGTTTAGCCCTCAGCCCTGTAGCTGACAAATCATGGACTGTTGCAGCCGCTTCACGCATGAGCCAACCCCATCAAAATGAAGGTATAGCGGCTGAGGAAGAACGCGCAGAGTACCCTCTTATCCATCCTGAGGCAGCGGCCCCCAGGAAGAATTTCTCCGCTCTGGAAGGAAGCCCATTCATATCAATGCTCTATTTGCTCACCCAGGATAGCTATTACCCTGTTCTAGATCTGAAAAACTTTTTAAGCTTCCTGGATCTGTCGGGACGGATCTCCCAGAAACTCTCCTCGGCGGAATGCATTGATAGGCTTATTAATCTTTGGACCTTTCCCTCTTCTACTCTCATTCCACTGCGGCAAATTCAGGAGGAGAAGGCCCTTCAAAGCTCTAGTCCTCTCTTCTGAGAGTTGCAAAGGCTCGAGCCGGGTAGCAGGAGCCAGATCTGACCCAGATCTACATGAAGATTCACTCGTTTTGCAGATCCAAGTCAACCTCTCGGGCAAGACATCAATGCAATGGGCACGTGCAACGGATCTTGTGCAGGACCTTTTGCAAAATCTTGAAGGCTGGCTAGGGATCCCCTCATCTTACCTCAAACTGGTATACAAGGCTAAGCAACTTACGACTACCCTTCCTCTCTCTTTTTACAGCATTCAGAGGGATGCCTCTATTGTAGCTACTTTTCGTTTGAGAGGGGGTTCCTTTAGGCAGACCTCCTCTGCCCCTTCTTTCTCTTTTAAAGATGTTGTCCGCAAAGATGCTGCCCATTCACAGCCTTCTTCATCAGCAGGCCATCCATTTGAGGCTCCAAAGCCTTTTCTGGTAGACAAATCAGAGGACATTCCTTCCATCAATATCTCCCATCCTGGGATTGATGATCGCTATCAACTTTATACAGAAGCCGCACTTGTATGTAGATTCGATGGGCTATGGCCTCGCACATCAGATCTATACCAATGGATTCATACCAATTGGACTAAAAAAAGCGAGATACACTTATGTTCAAAAGGATTCTTCATTGTGGTTTTTGACCAAAATGAAGATTATCAGAAGCCCTTAATGGGAGGCCCTTGGTTTTGGGGCTCGGCGGGGCTTTTTCTTACTCCTTGGTTTCCAGACTTCAACCCTTCTACAGCTGTTATCACCAAGACTCCCATTTGGGTCAGGCTCCCGAACCTTCCGGCGCATCTATGGCATATTTCGGTCTTCATAGCAATTGCAGAAACTTTAGGACGCTACCTGGTTGTAGATTCTTCTCGAAGGGAAAATGGGCTCTGCACATTTGGTAGAATCTGTGCAGAAATAGATATAAGCAAAGGACTGCCGGATCAGATTAATCTCAAGTATGGAGATTTCCATTGGACTCAAACCTTGGATTACGAGAACACAGCTTTTCGTTGCCGCCATTGTCATCAAATAGGACATCTCCAAAGTTCCTGTCCCCAGTACCTCGACAAAAAGAAGATTCCAAAGCGCAAGCCCAAGTCCAAAAGTTGGAACCCCTGTGCGCCTCCTCCGCCTATGGAGGATTCAGATTCTGCCAGTTCAAAAGAGGATGAAATAGTTGCAGATGGACAGAACGCTGAGATTCCACTGGATGCTCCCTTGGATGATTCGGCAAACCCCTCTGTCTCTCAGATATCCCAGAAACGTTCTCATTTCACTTCATCCTCAGATTCTGAGAAGGATATTCCGCCGCCAGGCAGAACAGTCTTCAACTTGTTTCGGCTCAGCCAAATTCCACTGAATGGGTCAAATTAAGCAAGAAAAAAGGAAAAAAAAGTCATGTGATAGTAACAGCCCCCTCAGGGTAGTTCTCTCTGCTTAGTTCCAGTTCTTTGTTATTCCATGTTCTCTTTAGCCCTCTCTTGGTTCTTAGCCAAGGAGCAAGGTGTGCCTATCTCCTTGGGCCCCTTGCTTTCTTCTTCGCTTGCATGCAAGCTTGATTGTACTATACTCTTATCTTTTTTAATAGAATTACTCTTTACTCAAAAAAAAAAAAAACAAAAAAACAAAAACAAATATTTAAATGATGCAAACACTTTGAAATATAATATAGGGAAACAAAGACAACAAACAAAATGACAAAGACAACAAATAAATGATGGTGTTTTTGCAATTTATCAATATGTTTATGAATATGTTGAAAAAATATAGGAAAGTTTTTAGTTTTTTTTACATGTAGAAAGAGAGATACATTATGAGATACATACTCACAAATAGCAAAGGAAACCTATTCTTATATCACCTTCATCATTATGTCATATTATTTCTTGATTTCACTCAGAGACCATAATTTTGGTGTGGATAACAACTTTCCATGGACTAATTAATTGGAGATAATGATTTAATTTAGAATGGGTTCAAAGCTAAGGGATTAGGAGTTAACACATTAGGGGTTAAGATTTTATTGGAAACCAAATGTTAGGGGTACTTAAGAGTTGGTAGTCTATATGGAGCAATCGACTTAGGTGAGAGAGAGAAACAAAAAAAACAAATAAAAAATGAAGTTTGTGTAATTTACCAAGATGTTTATGGAATATGTTGAAAAAATTTAGGAAAATAGTTACTTTTCTTGACATGTAGAAATAGAGGCACTTTATGAGATACATAGTCAGAACAAAAAAAAAGTAACATATTCTTATTTCACCTTCATTTGTCACTCAAAATATAACTCATACCATTTTACTAGAAATAAAGTTGACAACAATATCAGTTGAACAAGAATTTGTGTAATATCTATTACATGACCCATAGTGGTGAGGTTCATTGATATATTTAGATCAATTGGTGGTGTTTCTGTGTATGCCCTTCAATTAATCCCTTAAACACTTAGACCGTAATTCCTTAATCTTAACACCTAAATCATTCAACCCTAAACCCTTAACCAATAATCCCTTACCCCCTAATCTCGATTAACCTCGAAATATTCTATGCCCTAAACCCCTAAACCTAACTTAAACCCTAACCTATTAACCCCTAACCCATTAACCTATTAACTATTAACCCTAACTTATAATTTGAAGTTGAATATTTTATAATTTGAATATTTTAACATTTTTAAAGACTATAATTATGATGCATTTTATATCATTTTTTGGTTGAATATTGTTTAAAATTTAATATTTATTAATAAAAAATTAATTTTAATTATAGAAATAACTTTAAAACAAATTAACTAACACTATATATATATATATATATATATATATATATATATATTTTATATATTTAAGAAAATGTGTACTGTAATGTAATTTTTATTAAATAAATTTATTATTTTAAAAATTAAAAATCCAAGCATTAGGATTACTTAGGGGTTGCTAGTACAGATGGAGCAATCAGAGAAGTTAAGAGCGATAAACAAAAACAACAAATCAATGATGAAGCTTGTGCAATTTATCAAGATGTTTATGGAATAACTTGAAACGTTTCAAGAAAAATGTTACTTTTCTTGACATGTAGAAAGAGAGATACTTTGTGAGATATATAGTTATAAACAACAAAAATAACCTATTATTATTTCGCCTTCATCTATCGCTCAAAAGCTAACTCATACTGTCTGACTAGAAAGAAAGTTAAAAGCAACATCAATTAAAGGTTCACTTATATATATATATATATATAGTAACCCACCCCGAGGTAACCTCTAAACCACTAACCCTTAACCTTCTAATCCCTAACCCCTTAGATCATATCCCCCTAATCCTTAATCCCTTATCCCCATTCCTCCTAATTAAACCCTAAAACCCCTAAGACTTAACCGCTTAATTGATCCAGGTGGATGTTAGTGCCCACCCACCTATCCCACTTGGACCCCCACAACTGTCTCTTTCAGTTTTTCAGTTTCCGTAATTGTAGCACAATTTACTATTTTTAGCAGTTTTTTGGGTCCTGAACTTCCGGAGCCATTTTGAGGCCCTAAACGACGTTGTTTGGGAAATCTGGGAGCAACATGGTTCCATGGATTGATGTTGCTCTTCCCAAAGTTGTAGTGCTTGGATAGATATTTCTAACGAGCTATTGTACGTGTTAAACAAAGATCGTATGCGAAAGTTACGACCTCAGGAAGTTGATGTACCAATTTACCCAAACGGGGCCCATAGTTTGGCGTTTCATCTTCTAGAGTTAGGTTTTTGGATGTTGAGGGTTTTCCATTGTTTATCAAAAATAAATAGGCCTTCGAGCCTCATTGTAACAGAGTTTAGAGGCATGTAGCAGCCGCATCTCTTCTCAGAGATAAGATACCATCTCCCTAGCTGGTTTATTTCCATTTCTGTTTGTAAGCATATTTCATTATTTTACATTAATGAAATGAAGTATCATTTTCGTTTACTCTCTATATTTATGGTGTTCTCTATAATTTGTTGCATTCCCATTTAAATCTGGATCATTAAGCCCTAACCCCTTACCTCCTAAGCCACCAAACTATTAACCCTTAAGCAATCCTAACCCCTTAATCCTTAACCATAAACCCCTTAATCCATAAACTGCTAATTTAAAAAATTAAATATGCAATATAAAAACATATAAAGAATAACTTACCAAGAGATGATATTCATGCCCACCTTCAAGTTGTCCAAATTTTCTTATTAAAGTTCCCCTCCTGTTGTAGCCCCTACATTTGGTATAAGGGAAATAACATTTTCCATCACCCATTTTTCCTTACCAAACTTTTAATATTTATTATCTTCAAAAATCAATCACAGACAAAAATTTTGTGATGCAATTTGTAGTCCTCTTATATCTAAAAAAAATCATTAGATTTTCATTGTCCAAAGATTACGGAGAGACTTTGTATAACAACCAAAAAAATTGACCTCCTTAACTATTAGTATTCTGACATTGCTATGGTTGACCTGGTTAAATGTTAAGAATCTGATGCACATAGCATAAACATCAGATATCCAATGTGTATAAATATCCATCAGATATATGGAAATCCTATTGGATATATAATGTGTTTATGCATAGTGTCGAATATTTAATGTTCTTGGATTTTCTAAAAAAGATACAAAAAATCCAAATAAAATCCGACAATACAACCAATGATCAATATTGTCAAAGTAATGTGTTAGATTTTTTTCTCATACGTAGTAGTGTATAGTGTTATCCTAGATTAATCCAGCGCTTTATGTATATATTATTAATATTTCCTTAAAATGTTACATGTACAAATATCCTCCACATTAACCATTAAAATAATTACAAATCTCTCCAATGCCATGAATTAAAAAGAACCTATCAATGGAAGGAATTACACATATGTTATGTAACCATATCACAAAATAGAAGAAAAGATAGATCAACAACTTGAAAATAAGCCTCTTTTAGGGGGAAACCTCCTTTTACATCACATAGGAGAACAACTCTTTGATGATTCAAATGACAAGAGATCCTTCGTAGAGATAGCCTTATATAAAAGGTCAAAATATAATTAGGGCCTACCTAACAATAATAATATAAGAGCTCAACAATAATAATAATAATAATGGTTTTCTATGGGGCACACCAATAATAATATGGGGCTACACTAGTGTTATAGGAACCTAACATGCCCCTCTCCTTCAAAAAAAAATTGTCCTAGACTATTGAGTAGTTCTATATGCTTCTAAATGAAATACTCATCCTTCCATGTGGAATATTTAGTAGGTAAGTTCTTTCACTTAATGAGATACTCTGAAATTGACCTATTCCATAGTTATCAGATTCCTTTTTCTGTGACTGATTTAGAATGCAATATTATCTTTCATTGCTCGTTAAGTTTTGTAAATATAGTTTGAACTAGGAGTTTGTCACCTATAACCTTCTTTAAGCATTAAACATGAAAAACTTGGTGTATTCGCGAAGATCTATGCAACTCCAATTTGTATGCCACGGTACAAATATTTTGCAACAACTTGTAAGGGCCATATTACTCAGGTGAGTTTATTATCCTTATTAGAATCCTTGAAAAACATTTGTTTTTATGGTTATAGCTGGAAAAATACCCAATCACCCATATCAAAACTTCTTTCAGTGCAATACTGATATGCCTGTTATTTCATTCGATTTTGCGCCAAAGTTAGGTTATCCTTTAAGGGTTGGAGAACTTGTTGATATTCAATGTGATCTTCCAATGCTTAAACCTTATAATTGTCTCTTAAAGATAATGTGATGGATGGTTGATGATATCCATAAACCACCATACATGGGGTGATTTTTTTTGCGGTATGCAAGGAATTGTTGTACCACCATTCTTCTAGAGGTAACCACTTGACCCATTGTGTTTGTTTATCATATACATGTAGAAATTCTCACTGTATATTAACCTGATAATGCAATACAACTAAAGCAAAATACTTAATCTACTTCTACAATCAAACTTGTGGAATCTTGATAGATTTGAGCAAGATCAAGCATAACACATATAAACAAAAGCAGAATCAATCCACATGAAATACAAAAGAATACTCTGGGGAAAGCCTCAACTAAAAACCCTAATATCTGTATTATCATACAAGTGGAAATATTTCAGGATTACACACAACTTTAGCTCTCATAGCTAGCGAGCTCTCAGTACAATCCTCATTGATGCTCACAGGCAAAATAGACTTCTCATTAAGTCCTCCACACTGCCCTCCAAGCTCCTATTTCCTAGCGTGGTTTTTCCTGGGTGATCCAGTTGTTACCATGTGTAACACTTATCACTCACACTAATCTTACACCATGTAAAACTATGCAAATCTCAAGGAATGAATTCCTTCTACATGCAAGAGTTTTCCTTATAGGAAAATTCTAGCAACTAATAGTACACTATCCCTATCTTTAATCTCAACTGGGTCTTTCTCTCAATAGACATGCGTGTGTTATTTGTGAGAGAATCTTCAGGTATCTCGAGTACACTAGTTTGATGCATGCATGCATTAACTAACTGAACTCACAATTAGTTCCTCAAACTATTTGGCTGGACATAACTCAGTTAACTAAGCTAACTAATTACAATTCATTTATAACTCATCCTTATCTCCTTAATTTAGGGATAATCTCCTTAATTTAAGGGATAATTGTTGCATGACTTCACAAAGACTTATAGCTTGAATTTCTCCAACTAATTAATCGAAGATGAATTAATTAATTATTTTTCAAGAAGCTGGTGAGACTAAATTCAAATTTTAATTCTCAATTTTAATTCAAGGACAAATATAAAATGGAATATTCTTGTTGCCACATTTCAACACTCCCTATCAACAAGAAAGGGATTATCTGCCACCCCAATCCTATCTCTATGGAACTCGCATTTACACTTTGACAATGCCTTAGTCAAAATGTCAGCATCTTTCTCCTCAGTCAAAATATACTGCAACAATAGGATCCTCCTCGCCACACAGTCTCTAAGATGATGATACCAAATGTCGATGTGCTTGGACCTGTCATGAAATAATAGATTCTCAGATAGTTTGATACAAATCTGATTATCACAATAGATCACAGTTGGATCCATCCTTTGATCAAACAAAACAACTAAAATTTTCCACATCTAGATGGCCTCACATGCTACCTAACTTGCAGCCATGTATTCGGCCTTTGTCATGCTGAGTGCAACTAACCTTTGTTTCTTATTGTACCAAGAAATTGTAATCGACCCAAGGTTGAAAATTCCACCTGATGTGCTCTTCTAATCTGATGGACTCCCTCCACAATCTGCATCAATGAAGCCCTATAGCTTCACTCCCTCTGTCCATGTATACCATAATCCATACTGAGATGTGCCTCTGAGGTATCTCAAAATATGCTTAGCTACCTTCCAAAACATCTTGGTAGGCTGAACCATAGCTTGACTCAGCTGGTTCACCACATACCACAAATCTGGTCATGTGTTCACTAAGTACATCAGTGAACCCACAAGATGCCTGTACACAGTAGCATCTACTACTTCTCCTGAAGTAACATCCTCCTTCCTCCAGTTACCTGCTAGAGGAGTCTGCATGGGCTTACACTTCTCCATGTGGAATCTCTTAAGTATCTCATTTGCATACTTGCCCTGAGACACAAACAACTCCCCATCCTTCTACCGTACTTCCATGCCAAGGAAGTAATGCATGAGACCCATGTCTTTCATCTCGAATTCTCTTGCAAGGTCCTCCTTGCAAGACATGATCAACTGATCATCACCTGTCAATATGAGATCATCAACATAAAGTACAATGATTAAATGCTTACCTTTCACCATGATGTGGTGCAGGTTCACATCTGCTTCACTCTTTGTGAAGCCCAACCCAGTGAAGTAGTTATCGATCCTGGTGTACCAAGCACGAGGTGCTTGCTTCAGCCCGTATAAGGCTATCTTGAGTCGGCACACATGTGACTCACGATTGAAGGTCTCAAAACCTTTCAGCTACTCTATGTACACCTCTTCCTCAATATTGTCATTGAGGAATGCAGTCTTCACATCCATCTGATGGATCTTCCATCCCATCTATGCTGATAGTGCCAACATCAATCTGATAAATGAGTACCTTTCTACAGGAGCAAAAGTCTCATCATATTCGGTCCCCTCAACCTTTGAGAAACCATGGGCAACAAATCTTGCCATATGTTTGTCCACACTACCATCACTAGCTTGATTTACCTTGTAAAGCCAATGGCAACTCACAACTGACCTGTTCTTTGGTCTTGGAACCACATCCAAAACACTGTTCTGAACTATGGATTCATACTCCTCGACCATAGCATCAACCCAAATCGGTTGTTGCTTTACTTCCTCAAAGGAACATGACTTGGCCTCAACACATTCCCCAACAAGGTCCATGTATCCAGTATACCTCTCAGGTGACCTCCTCTGTTTGCACTGAGAAGAGGGTTCTCCCACATTCTCTCTTGCATTTGACAACATTCTGTCAGCTTCTCTTGTGAACTTTTTTCCATCTCTAGAAGACTCTTCTTGAGTGGATGTCTCCACTCCTGGAACCTCTGCATGCGGCTGCTCTGCATCAGCCTAAGGCTCCTCCTCCTTAGGAACCAACAATTCCTCCATAGCCTGTAGTTGGTGCTCCCTGTCAAGGGAAACTCACATATCCTTCTGCTCATCAAACTTGAGATCTTTGTGAACCATTGTGTTAGGGTCCCACCCTAACCCCCTTATCTATGTAATGGGACCACGTCATAGTCAAGAGTCAATGAAGCCCATATTAATAATTGTAAGTGGTTAATCCGCAATTAATTACGGAACCACAGTTAGTTGCAAATGGGCCGTAGTATTAGATAGATGGTATTAATAATACACGGTATTGGCCCGTGGTATTGCACGTAGGAGTCATATATAAAGGATAGAAACTCCCTGCGAGGAGCATCGTGTCTTATTTTGTAATCGAGCTCTGCTCTATTGGAGGTTGCCCCCTCGAAGAGGCAAGTGAACATTACTCTCTGAATAATAAAATCATTGCTATTCTGTGTTCTGGGTATCTTTTCTTCGCATATTCTGTGTTCTGGGTCTCTTTCTTCGCATATTCTGTATTTGGGTATCATTTGCAGGTTAAGAGCATAACAAGTGGTATCAGAGCACTTTCCAGGGCCAGTGGGATCTCCATTTCATAGCAATTTTTTTTTTTGCTCGAGACGTGTTCCGATGTCTTTAAACCACGGGATCTGTCGTTGAGCGCATAAATCTGTGGATTTGGGGAGGCATGCACATAGGAAATACAAGAGGTGGTCACGTCTGTTGGACTCCCTTGTAACACCCCTGTGGGTACCCCTTCGAGTAGTAGCACATTAGACAGAACCGCGCACAGACTATCTTCCACGTACCCTCTGGGTATATCGAAAGCCCCATAGGCTCCCTGAAGCCTCGCCATAGTTAAACCAGCGACCGTCTTGCGGCTATAGTACACCGAGAACAACACTCGGAGAGATTACTCACCCGTACGATAGGGTAGTCGGGTGGTACGGCTAAGGGTACGGTTGACCCTCCTTAGTTAGAGCCCTGAAACATTGGGCCGAGTACTACTTCCAGACCCTTATGTGTATTGCGATCTGTAGCACCTGACACTCCTCAAGACCCTATTTTCCTTTTTTACTCATCATCTCTTCCAGATCCGCTTGAGCAAAGGAGTGCAGCAGCAGCAGACATCGGTCCCAATCAGCCAGTTCCGATCTATTAGATTCATCAGATCTGCCAAAGCAGTCAATTCAGTCGTCCAGCGCTATCCATTCAGATCTCTCAGATCCACCAGACCAGAAGCGTTGTGAAGGGTTCCTATACCAGGGTATAATTGTCGCAGGACTTTTGGCCGCATTGACATTTTGAGGATTTGGCGACTGCAGTATTGATCAAGGAGTAAAACTCCGTTAGGAGTTTCAAAAAAAAAAAAAAGTCTGAGATCTTCCGGGGCGCTTATTGGTGATCTAGCCCATTAAAATCAGGACGACGAGCTGAGCATGGTGGTACCATTCAATTAATTGTGAAAAAAATTTTGGCGGTCCCAATTTTTCATTAGGTCGGTTTATGGTAGCAACTAGAGCTCAAGCAATGGTCAATGAAAGGATGGACAAACTTGAAGAAAATATGAAGCAAATCCAAACTCAGCTTCGCGGACTAGATCTGGAGGGAATGCAAAAGCAGCTTCGCGGACTAAGTATCCAGATAGAGGGTTTTATCTCAAAGGGCAAGGAGCAAGCCCAAGAGGAGGGGTATAATGGCAATGAATGCAATTACGGTAAATCTAGCCACTCTCCTCATGTCTGGCACACCCATCCACCACCCAGTCAGCGACCTCTCAAGTTGGATATGCATAAATTTGACGGTTCTCACACGTCCGCATGGCTATCACAAATGGAGCAGTATTTCAAATTGAATCATATCCTAGATGATGGGACTAATCTTATGTTGGGGAGCATGTACTTCGACAATGAACGGTGGCAATGGTGGGAATGGCATCAGCATTGCAATGGATCTTTTAGGACTTGGACCCAATTTACCAAAGCTCTTCGA
>APFE031614829.1:4719-14896 GCA_000404065.3 Pinus taeda | reverse complement strand
GCCAAGTACAGGGCCCACACTATGGTGCGCTATCTGTTAGGTAGCTGGAAAACATGTGACAGACAATTGTCACTTGCTGCAGAAATTTGTATAGGCACCGCAACAGTTCTTTTACAACTTCTGTAAATCAGTGGGTCATGATGAGCATAACTATCATAGCTATGAGCTAATGATGGATAGAATGCCCACATATCGAGTGTAGGCATAAACTCGAACTTTGAATCAAGGTGTTGGGGGAGTGTGATAAGGATATCAGGGATGTAGACGAGGCTGAGGTGGAGGAGGACCTGGTAGAGGTCGGGAACAAGTTATTTTTTACAATTGTGGAGTGCCAGGACACTATGCGCTAGAGTGTACGAACCCAACATTCCTGTCATGCAAATACTATACTCAATTTGATCACGCGATAGAAGATTGCCCTTTATTAATAGCTAAGATGCGGGAAAAGGGGACACAACCTCAACAGCCTACCTAGAACCTGTAGATGATGAGGGTCGAACCCTGCGAAGAGGTTTCTAATGTGAATATCATGCTACGAAGTGGAATGATGAGTGGTGAAGATAAATGAAAGCAGCCTGAAGAAAGTGAGGGAAATGTTCATGGAAACGAAGAAAAGTTTCACTAAGGCCTCTACCTCAGAAATTTAGGATAAGCTATCTGAAGAAATGGACCCCTCAATGCTTACTACTTTCTTGGAGATCTGTATGAAGCTAATGCATGATAGCAAGGCCATAAAAGGACTGTAGGAATTGATAAATAAGTGTGCTGGAAAAGAAAATGGTCCTGATGGACCGCGCGTATTTAGGAAAATTGGTAAGCATAAGGCAAGAACAGGGCGTGAGATGAGGCTCATTGCGCAGATAGGAGAGTATGAGATGGATCAAGTTATTTTGGATATAGGGTCATATGCGAATGTTTTGCCTAAACAGACATGGGAGAGAATGGGGAGACTTGCACTGCAATGGTCTTTGATTCAATTAAGGATGGAAAATAAAAATATTATCCCCATCAGAAGATTGTAGGGAGTAGTAGTAGATATTGAAGGCGCAAACGCATTCGCTGATTTTGAAGTAATAGTGATCGTTGATGACAACAATCCCTACCCTGCGCTCCTTTGGATCGATTTGGCTATTGACATGAATGGGTAATCAAATTGAAGAAGCATATGATGTCATTTGAAAGGAAATCGCTCTGTGTAGTAGTACACGTGGACCCTGTAGAAGGATCGTGCTGTACTGAACTGGCACCGTGATTAACAAAGTGACGATGATTTGGACTAGATCTATAAAATAATAGCATGAGATCAAGACTATGTGAATCCAACAGCTAATGGGCATATTTCATGGGACCGCGAAAGCTCCTACACATCAGATTTAGATGAGGAATTGGAACACTGGTAGAATCAATTACACGAACTATCTACGCTTCATTGTAATATGATGACTAAATCACTACGTTGTGTATCATCAAAGGTAAGAAGTTTTCCTTATTATGATGGTCTAACTGATGTTGATAAATTTTTGGATGCATTTGAAAGGGAAGTGCCAGAGAAGCATCGGTTCCAAGCGCTGGATTAGGCACTGCGCGCTACGCCCGCAAGATGGTGGGGTACGCATAAAGACAATTTTGATGACTGGCGCGTGTACAAAAAAAATGATGAAATTGTGATTTGGTCATCCAAAAGTCTGGTTAATAGAGAAATATGATGGAAGAAATGATCCTCATGATCATTTGGCAAAATGGACTAAGGTTTATGTAGAAGAACCACAACCTGAGTGGGTGTATTTGTTCTATCATACTTTGGATGTAATACTAATGAATTGGTACTTGGAAACAAAGCTCTGCCATGGCACTGAAGAGTGGGACATTTTGAAATAGGGGTTCTTGTTGACATTTAGCTTTGAGGATGGATTCAAATGTATTGATGAGGCATTACAGGAGGTCAAGGAAATGATCTTCAGAATACCACAGGGTCCCTTGGATTTGATTCAACCATATTGGACCACCCAGCTACACCATGCGTTGCAGTGCTACAATGTGACCACTAAAGAAGAAGACAAGGGTCCGAGGAACATTAATATCCTAGAGACAGAAGGTCACCACAAAGTTAAGGGACCACAAATAGAGAATCCAGATATCATCGCACCACTAAAGACTAGACAAGTGAACATTGGCACAGGAGTGGAGCCGAAATTTGCAAAGATTAGGACTACTGGGATGATACCATAGTAGAAAAGGTCATTGAGTTGCTCCATGAGTATCAGGACTTATTCCTTATAAAGTTTTCAAACTTGAAAGGAATGATAGGAGACTTGGGTGTTATGAAAATTACATTGAAGCTAGACGCGAAGCCAATTAAGCAAAGGCATTATCACCTCAATCCAAAGTATAAAGAAAAGGTTAGCTTGGAGTTAGATAAAATGCTTGTAGCAATTATTGAACCGGTAGAGGAATCTGACTGGGTGAGCCTAATGGTAGTTCAGGAAAAGAATCAGAAGGATGAAATAAGGATATGCGTCGATCTTAGGAAGCTAAATGATGCTTGCATGCATGGCCCTTTTCCAACCCCATTCACAAATGAAGTATTGGACAATGTTGGCGGGCAGGATGCCTATTCATTACTTGATGGGTTCTCTAGATACCATCAGATTAAGATCACGCCAGAAGATAGGAGTAAGATGACCTTCACGACCAAGTGGAGATGTTTTTCAGTATAATGTAATGCCTTTTGGACTTAAGAATGAGCCGACAATCTTTCACGTGTAGTCATCATGGCATTCAAAGTATTCATTCACAAGTTTTTGTAGGTTTACTTTGATGATTGGACAATATTTGAACTGGTAAAGCACCATTTGGCTAGTCTACGCTTGATGCTGGATACATGTCGAAGGTATCAAATCGTGCTAAACTTGAAGAAATGTTTGTTCTGTGTTCCTTTAGGAATCTTGCTGGGTCATGTGGTATGCAGGAAAGGATTAATGGTGGACCCTACTAAGATCATGGTTATTATCAATTTGAAGGTGCCAAAGAGAGTTAAACAGTTGCGCGCAACACTGGGTCATACTGGATACTATAGGAAGTTCATCAAAAGTTATGCCTAGATTACTACGCCAATGGAAAAGCTGCTAAAGAAGGACGCTACATTATGTTGGGATCAAGAATGTCAATCAGAGTCTCGATATATTAAAGGAGAAAATGGTCGTTGTGCTGATCCTAGTCTTCCTGGATTGCAAGAAAGAATTTCATGTGCATGTGGATGCATCATGTATTGCGCTGGGAGCAGTGCTGACACAGGCCGATGAGGGAGAATTGGATCACCCTATAGCGTTTGCAAGTAGGAAGTTGTCTAAGGTTGAAAAGAACTATTCAATGACAGAGCGTGAAGGTTTTGCTATGGTGTACGTGCTCCAAAAGTTCATACATAACTTGCTAGGCAGTCACTTTACGATGTATATAGACCATTCTACATTAAAGCACCTGGTCAACAACACTGTGTTGGGGGGGGAATATGCAGATGGATGTTTTCGTTTTTAGGAATATGATTTCGAGGTAATTGTGAAGCTAGGAAAATTGAATGCAGGGCCAGATCATTTGTCATGCATTAAAACAGGGGAGGAGCCTACCAATCTAGAGGAAGTGTTGTCAGACACACAACTCTTTGTGGTGCGAGTCCCAGACAATCACTTTGCAGACATTATACATTTTCTGACAATAGGAACTACTCTAAAAGGGTACACTAATCAACAAAAGAAAGAATTGGTGGTCTGCGCGATAGAATTTTCTGTCATTGCAGGACATTTGTATAAAATGGGATTGGATGAAATACTATGACATTATGTTCCTAAGTTTGAACCAAACAATGTCCTCGCTGAAGCTCATGGAGGAGCTGCGAGACGCCATTATGCAGGAAAAGCAAAAGATTTTACGCACTGGGTTGTGGTGGCCAACACTGCATAATGATTCCAAAATATATTGTAGGGTGTGCAATGCATGTCAAATAATTGGCAAACCATCGTGTAGGGATGAGCTTCCTTTGAATCCGTAGATGTCATTACAACCATTTGAGAAATGGGTGATTGATTTTGTAGGACCGATTCACCCTCTAGGAAAGAAGATGGGCATACGATATATCATCACCGTGCCTGAGTATTTGACCAGATGGGCAGAGGCACAACCCATGAAGGATTGTATAGGGGCAACAACAGTGAAATTCCTATTTGAATATGTGTTGACTAGGTTCAGTTGCCTGAAGATTTTTATGAGTGATCGTGGTACACATTTCCTTAATGAAACAATCAACGCACTGACAGAGGAATTCTAAGTTTATCATCAGAAGAGTATGTCATATCATCCTCAGGCCAATGGGATGGTTGAAGCATTTAATAAGATATTGGAGAACACACTAAAAAAGGTTTTCAATGCACAAAGGAATGATTGGGATGTGCGTGTACCAGCGGTGCTATGGGATTACAAAACTACTTGTAAGAAACTAACTAGACATAAACCTTTCAGGCTTGTCTATGGCGTAGAAGTTGTGATGTCGATGGAGTACATTGTGCCTAGTCTATGCATAGTAGCATTCACAGGAATGGTGAATTGTGAAGCCTTAGAAGATAGGCTCGCGTAGTTAACAGAACTCGAGGAAGATATATTTTTGGCTGGATTCCATCAGCAAGTTCAGAAGGAAAATGAAAAGGCATGGCATGATCGGCACATCAAAATGCGTACCTTCAAGGTAAACGATTTAGTTTTATTATATGATAGTAAGCTTGATAAGTTTCCAGGAAATTTTCAGATGCATTGGCTGGGACCATATTTCATCAAAGAGATTACCGATGGTGGAGCAGATAAGCTTTTTAAATTGAATGGAGATGCATTTCCGGGAAAGGTAAATGGAAGCCGATTGAAGCCATACACCGGAGATCTGGCAAAATTACTATATGGCAGTAGCATAGTCTTAGAACTCTAGGCAGCTAAGACTATAAAATACAACTGCAAGGAGGCGTAGGACTATAAAATACATTGCTCGGGTTGTAGAGCTGTGCGATAAGAGGTCTGCATGAAATGAGAGAGTGTCACATTATCAGCAAAAGCGTGAAGGGAGCTGCACTATAGGATAAGAGATCACGCAATGTAGCCAAAAAGTGATCGTTACCGTCACTGTTCATGATTTGATAGTGAGAGAGTGGTTAAGAGGAGTGGGGGGTGACATTTAAGGCTGAATTTAAGAGTGAAATATTTGGAAATATGCTACCAATCTAGCATTTATGAATGGATTTTGGGGGCAAAGGTCGAATTTGAATTTGAATTCACCTACAAATTACAAGTGGTCTTCCAACGAGAAACACATTGCATTATGATAATTTCTAAGTTGTGTTGTTTTTTATGCATGAACTGTGCATTCTTTAAGGATTTGCTTGCAAGCCTCATGTTCGATCAGTATCCCGAGTTCAACTGCAAGCTTATTTGTGAAATCATGTTAGGACTAGGTCTCACAAAAACTGCAAGCGCTGGTGAAGTTATTGCCTCTAAGGGAGTTTCCCCTGAGGTTGTGACTATGGAGGTTCTATTAGCAGTGCCTACGACGCCGAGGTTGCCTAGGCTGAAGCCTACACCAACGAGAGAGGCTCCTAAGTCTAAAAAGGATAAGAAAGATAAGCCCATGCCAGTGTGCGAGCCACCAAGGAAGCATGCAACCACACAGGCTTAGAGAAAAGAAAAGTTGAGTGCAAAGGAGAAAGGAAAGGTGGTCAATTTGGAGGCCAAGGAGGGCGCATAAGACATAGATATTGAGGGGGTAGACCTTATTATCACTCTAGGAAACTCTCCTAGGTTGTAGATCAGAGATGCGTAGTAACATATAACCTTCAATATTGTTCTCTGAACTACTGGAATGAATAATGATTTGGATCAAGCCAGATAACCATTTCAACTCTGTTTTTAACTTAAGACATGCATGAACATCCTCAACTCTACAAGGCTTTAGACCACTAATGCTCAATAATTTTTAGATTCAATGAATGGATGGAGAATACTGACCATACCGAAAGATGCATATATATAAACACATAAGAATGGCTAGCTACAGGTAGCAAATGAGAATATTGACCGTACTAGCAGATGCATATATAATAACACATATGAATGGCTAGCTACACGCAGTAAAGAAGCTTGCAAATCTAATTTATCAATGCAAAGATAAGATGACAATTATCTGGCATTAGATATAGAAGAAACATGAATAAACTATCTAAGTGAAAGCTTACAACAGAAGAGAAATGGACATTGAACATATAATAGTAAAAGAAGCTTGTATTACTAATGAATGCAGATGATAAGATTCAGTAGAAAAGTCTTAATAGTCTCCATAAGTTGAACCCCTGTTATATTTAGTTTCCAACCTTTTATAGGCATTTTACAATGCTCTTGAGCTCTCTAAGGCTCGGAGTCTTAATCTATCTTATCTGTCTTGTTAACTGATTGATGGCCTAACTAGGTAAGCATGGGCTTCAAAGATTCCTTCTTCTGACAGAAGAGTAACCACATTTAGGTGGTTTGTTGTACTGTCAGGGAGCTCTCTCGTGCCAGAGATGCCCCTTAATTGATTTTGTTGTTTTTGGGCTGAGCGCTGTCGTTGCCCCATGATGTTTCTGTTTATTTTGGGCCAGCTATGTTGTCTGCTCCATGATCTTTGTTGTTGTGGTTGTGTTGTGTTGCACTGTGCTACTTCTCATCCTCTGTTCCCCAAAATTTATTCCTGGCCTCTGCTTTCTGTTATGAAACCAGCTCACAAAAAGATAGAAAAGTTAGATCAACACCTTATAACTCAACCTCTTTGAGGGGGAAACCTCCTTTACATTACACAAATGAACAATTCTTAGATGATTCAATTGACAAAACCTCCTTTCTATATATAAGAGTCTAAAGGGTCACAATATAACCATGCCGACCTAAAAATAATAATATAAAGGCACAAAAATAACAGTAGAGGGATTTTATGGGGCACAATAATAACAATATGGGGACAATAGGGGCACAACAATATTAATAAGGGATAAAACTACAATAGTAATGGGGGAATCACTATTATTATAGGGACCCAACATGCCCCTCTCCTTCAAAAAATTGTTTTCGTCAATGCTTGAGTAGTTTTGGATGCTTTTGTATAAAATTCTCATCCTCCCATGTGGAATCTTCAGTGGATAAGTTCTTCCACTTGATGAGATACTCCGAAATTGATCGATTTCATAGCTGTTGAGTTCTTGTTTCTATAATTGTTTCTGGTGCCAATATAATTTTTCCTTCCTCATCAAGTTCTGGCAATATTGTTTGAACTGGGAGCTTGTCACCTATAACCTTCTTTAAACATGAAACATGGAAAAATGGGTGTACTTGAGAAGCTGCAAGAATATCCAATTTGTATGCCATAGTACCAATCTTTTGCAACACCTTGTACGGACCATAATACTTTAGTGATAATTTATTATCCTTCTTAGCTTGCATGAGGGACATTTGTTGATATGGTTGTAGCCGTAGGAATACCTAGTCACCTACATCAAAACTTCTTTCACTGCGATGTTGATCTGTCTGTTGTTTCATTCTATTATGCGCCAAACACGATGCTATCCTTTAAGAGTTGGAGAACTGTTGTTGATGCTCGATGTGATGTTCCATTGCTTGAACCTTAAAATTTTCTCTTAAATATGATGTGATGGATGGTGGCTGATATCCATAAAGTGCCATAAATGGGGTCATTTTTGTTGCAATATGGAAGGAAGTTGTTATGAAACTAGCTCAAGAAAAGATAGAAAAGATAGATCAACGCCTTAGATTCAGCCTCTTCGAGGGGCAACCTTTCCTTTTATTACATAATGAATTTCTTGGATGATTCAAATGAAAAAACCTCCTTTCTAAATATAGGAGTCTAAGGAGTCACATATAACCCAGCCGACCTACAATAATAATATAAAGCCACAAAAATAACAATAGAGGGATTCTATGGGGCATAGTAATAACAATATGGGGATAATAGGGGCACAACAATATTAATAAGGGATGTAATTACAATATTAATGGGGTAATAACTAGTATTATTGGGACCCAACATGCCCCTCTCCTTCAAAAAATTGTTGTCCTCAACGCTTGAGTAGTTCTAGATGCTTCTGTATAAAATTAACATCCTCCCATGTGGAATCTTCAGCGGATAAGTTCTTCCACTTGATAAGATACTCCGAAATTGATCGATTTCATAGCTGTCGAGTTCTTGTTTTTGTGACTGCTTTTGGTTCCAATATAGTTTTTCCTTCCTCATCAAGTTCTGGAAATATTGTTTGAACTGGGAGCTTGTCGCCTATAACCTTTAAACATGAAACATGGAAAATCGGGTGTAATCGAGATGCTACATGAAGCTCTAATTTGTATGCCATAGTACCAATCTTTTGCAACACCTTGTATGGACCATGATACTTTGGTGATAATTTAATATCCTAGCTTGCTTGAGGGACATTTGCTTATATGGTTGTAGCCGTTGGAATACCTAATCACCTACATCAAAACTTCTTTTGTTGCGATGTTGATCTGCCTGTTGTTTCATTCTATTCTGTGCCAACACGAGGTTATCCTTTAAGAGTTGCAGGACTTGTTGTTGATGTTTGATGTGATGTTTCACTGCTTGAACCTTAGAATTTTCTCTTAAATATGATGTGATGGATGGTGGCTGATATCATTAAAGTGCCATAAATGGGGTCATTTTTGTTGCTGTAAGGAAGGAAGTGTTATACCACCATTCAGCCAGAGGCAACCATTTGACCCATTGTGTCTGTTTATCATATACAAAGCAATGAAGATATCCTTCCAAACATTTGTTTACTATCTCAGTTTGCCCATCAGATGAGGATGATAGCTGAGCTATGAGCTAACTAAGTACCAAGACAAGAAAATAATTTTGTCCAAAAATTTCCAGTGAAAATAGGATCTCTGTCACTTACAATAATCTTTGGGTTTCCATGTAGCTTTTAAATTGTTTCCATAAATGCAATAGATATTGTACTGGCTTTAAATGGATGTGATAATGCACAAAAGTGTGCATACTTAGTAAGTCTGTCAACTACCACCATGATGACACTTTTTCCCTTAGACTTGGGTAAACCTGTGATAAAAGCCATTGAAACCTCCTCCCAACATTGGCTTGGAATGGATAAAGGTTGTAATAGACCCAGTGTCAATTGTTTCAACTTTATTTTGTTGGCAGACCGAACATTCTGCCACAATTTTTTGAATATTCGATTTAAGGCCATCCCAAAAAAATTCCTTCTTAACCCCATGGTAAGTTTTTAAAAATCCTGAGTGCCCTCCTAAGGGAGAAGTGTGCAATTCCATAAGAATATTTTGTTTTAGTTGGAAATTCTTACAGAGGTATAAGTGATCTTTGTACCATAAAGAATCATTTTGCCAGCTAAATGTATCAAACGTATTGGAATCTTGTTGTAACTTTCGAATAAGTGCCCACACTTCGTCATTCTTCCATTCCTCCCTTGCATCGTTTATCCAATCGGG
Source organism: Pinus taeda (assembly GCA_000404065.3). Classification (NCBI taxonomy): domain Eukaryota; kingdom Viridiplantae; phylum Streptophyta; class Pinopsida; order Pinales; family Pinaceae; genus Pinus; species Pinus taeda. The sequence continues at coordinate 5,341 of APFE031614829.1, read as the reverse complement.
TTGGATAATAGAAATGGCGCACAACCATGCTTCCACATCCTCATCCTTTCTTGAGAGTGCTTCTACCACCACATTTTGCTTCCCCTTTTTGTAGATGATTTCAAAGTCATAACCCAACATCTTTGTGACCCACTTTTGTTGCTCTTCAGACGATAATTTTTGTTCTAAAAAGTATTTAAGAATATCAAGATATGTTTTTACCTTGAAGTGTCTTCCCATTAGGTAGGGTCGCCATTTCTTAAGTGCATGGAGTATTGCCAACATTTCCTTCTCATAAATAGCTTTGTGTAAAAACTTTCCCTTAATTGGACGACTTTCAAAAGCAATGGGTCTTTCATCTTGCATTAGAACAGCACCAATTCCATTTCCTGAAGCATCACATTCCACAATAAAGGTTTTTGTGAAGTCCGGTGTAGCTAAGACGGGTGCTTGGCACATTGCCTCTTTAAGATGTTCGAAGGCCTTTGTTGCTTCGGAGTCCATGAAAATGCATCTTTCTTCAATAATGTTGTTAGAGGTGCTGCTATTCTCCCATAATTCTTAACAAACTTGTGATAATACCCTGTCAACCTGAGAAATCCTCACAGATGCTTTATGGATGTGGGGATTTTCCATTCCTTAA